>JAUCMS010000052.1:15260688-15333314 GCA_032357445.1 Enteromius radiatus | reverse complement strand
TCTGTACCTTTGGCTGCATGTTTACTTGCTTGTGTATTAAATTAGTTGCGTTTGATTTTTTTTCTACGTTAGACATTTTGGATTTGTATGCTTTTTTTGTATTAATACGATCCTTTGTATTAATACGATCCTTTGTGGATACCTGGATTTGTTTGCAAATTGGAATTGCACCTGAATTGCACCTATTTTCTATTGCATTCGTTTTTCAGTAATATAGTTTTATATTTTTTTATTAGTATTTTTTTGTTATAGTAATAACACGATTATTATTATTATTTTTATGCACATATTTATTTCTTGTATGTAAAAGCGTTTTTTCCTTTTTCAACTTGAATTATTTGTCTTTCTATTAAAGAATAAAAGGCTGTGTTCCATTCAGCAATTTTGATGCTGTTTGGCAGCAGCTGTTAGATGTAAAAAAAAAAAATAAAAAAAGGTTGTTTCTGAGATCTGCTGTCACAGAAAGACACAAAAGATTTAGAAAAGATGTGGTTCATTGCATTCAGTTGCATTATTGTAATTAGAAATGTTCATTTAAATGCAGTTGTTTTATTGCACCACAAGGCATCTGGATCTATTAAGCACACTTTGATTTAATATCAGATGTGTTTTGCGTTTTTGTGTCCACATTATTTTGTACAGTGTACAGATTGATTCGAGGCAGCGCGGAATATCGTGAAGCCAACGCGAGGAGCCTTTAATAACTCTTGAGACATGTTCTGCAGTAAGATTGGCTGAGGCTTCTCCTAGGGTCGACAATGTGTCATTTCCATGAAGCCAAATTGCCCACTGCCTATATGATATTAATGTGCAAATCAATATTTCAGGGATTAAATTTCCCTTCTTCATTTTTTATGGTTTCTACCTCAATAAGTCTCAAGTCTAATAGAAGAGGCTGGATGATTTAAAATCCGCCTCTGCGGAGTGGCTTGCTACAAGCCTATCACAGCGTTCTGCTGTTCAGTACCGAAACTCCTATGGCAACGTGCAGAGGTTGACTGCCACTGCTTTGTGACATTAAGACACCCAATTTGGCTAAAAGGCTGAGAGATGACTGCGTGTTCGGTTGAATGCTAATACGTGGTTATCCCGGTATTGATAGTTGTAAAAGAGAAGCCCCATTCAAACACACACACACAAGCTGATGTTTGCATACACATGCATGTAGAGACACACACACACACACACACACACATAATATATGCACAAATTCGACAGCAACCATCTTAAATAAATCACAAGAGCAATGATCACTGCTGGTATCAGTTTCTCCCAAAAATACTGCAATATACCATTTTTTTTCTTTGAAGGCCTTGTACAGGGTAAGACAGGGAAATACGGTTTCTATTTTCGAATGTGGTGTTATGAACCATTTAGAGCACCAAGAGCTTCAATTCACCGGAGCACGGCTTGTTATTTCATTGCAGTCGTGGAAATTCGTTGTTGGTCAGCAATACTGAGAAGAAGCAGGAAAGATTTTTTTTTCTGTTTTCTTTAACCCTGACATTATCATAGTCCTCTGAGCTTTCTGCTGTCTATCATTAGGTGTTTGTTTTTTATTCATCTCGCACCATCTGGGCTACGCTTCACAGAGCGGCATGAATTTCATATGTGATAGAACATTTTTTTTTTTTCATTTGGTCTCATCTTAAACCTTTGAACAGACCAATTTAATTTCGCTGGCACAGAAGGAAAAAAAGTGTACATGGTGCAGGACAAAGGCCTTTTTAATCTGCCTGCGACTGTATGATTTCTTTTAAGATTCCATGTCTGTTACGATTTCAAAAGCTTAATGTCGTTGTGATAAGATATTGTCCATTTTTTTTCCGCTGTCATTTTCCTGAAGTGCTTCTGAATTTTACATCAAGAACAATTTAGTTTAGCTCTGTATTTTATGTACGCAATTGTCAGTGCTTGTTGTGGTTTCCTGAGCACATTAACTGTTTAATAACCTCTGTGTGTGTGTGTGTTTGTGTGTGCACTCCTCATAGATAGCATTGAGAAAACTGTCACATTGTTGTTAGAGGAACTATAGGGCTTTTGTTGTGGGCCCAATTGAATTTGGTTCGGAGGATGCAGTACTTGCCCCGGTCCGCAGAGCAGTGGGTGGAAAGCTGAGAAGTCAGGAGCTGGCTTAATGTATTAAGGGGGGCCTTTTTGTGTCAGCCCCGAGGCATTTGTGAGGCAGAAAGAGCCTCCCCTGCTTAGAGGCTTTCTGAAGGGTTAAACACTTGGATGGGGTTCAAGCTCCATAGTGCCTAGGGAAAGTGCATTTGAATATGGACAAGTTTCATGTAATTAGGACTTAATTTTATTAACATATGCAAATTGTTAACTCAGAGGTTTGTTCAGCTGGTGGAGATCAGCTGAGCACAAACGGCTCATTGTTCCTGGGGCAAATAATGGATTTGGAGTCGGATGGTGGCAATGCATAACCAGCTATCTAATTTAAGTCGTACCATGGCGAAATTTCATTAGTAGCCATGGAGATGGGGTTAATTGTGCTGACTAATGGCCCTGACTACGACGGTGGCCCCCAAAAAACAGCAAAAGCACGACGGCTTACTTAATCTGCCTCGCGATAACACTTGTTTGGACACGTTTCCCTCATGTGCGAATTTGCATATGCAAATCTGGGGTCTTCCTGATCTCATTCGTCATGTCGGGCTGTCAAACGCGCAGAAAGACAATGAAAGCAAGAGCGAAGGCTGTTGCTGAGCTCACCACAGAATGGGCAGCATTATTCAGGCCGACAACATTCTTTCATAATTTGTTTCTGATTAATAGACCAGACTGAGGCTCGTTCTGTTCGGGGCTTTTTGCAAAGAGAAGGTCAGGTCAGAAAGAGTTTCCACAGCAACTAAAGATCTATTCTTTTCCCTTTGGCTAATTAAATCACATTCTTAAGGCCTCTCCACTTTTTTTTTGAGGAGAGTGGAAGAGGATGGAAAAAAAAAATACTGTCGCAGATAATCTCTAGTTTCCTTCAGCTATAGATGGGGGAAGCCTGGTGCAGTGCTAGTTTTCCTGAAGTAATCCTGTTTTTTGACAGAAATGTAAACTGATATAATTGCTTTTCAGGAAAGGGAATGCAGGGTTTGTACAAGTGTAAAAAGCATCGGAAAAGGATTAGCATTTTTTTGCATAATGCACAGCGGCTTTGAATGGGGCACTGAATGGTTGACTGAGTGACTTAGATGAAAGCGAGATGGAAACGGTGCCTTCTCGTCCTTTCTTTCCAGGCCCTGCTTGTCCCCAAAGATGTTTGTCGAGGACTTGAGACAACAGGCACAGGCTTCATATTCCTGAAGCCTCCCAAGATGCCTGCAGATTTTGTCATCATGTGAAGTAATATGTATGATAATGGTGTCTCTCAACTGGTAAATAGCAGCCCGTATGCTTTATTCAGTAGCGTTCAGGCACAATAGCAGAGCTAGGGAGTGGATTCTGCAGAGATGGGATTTCTTTTTTCCTCCAGTGTCCTCAATTTAAACAGGAAAGGTTTTGATTGAATGCTAGAAATGTGTGCACTTCTTACTTTTTTATTTCTTTTTGTTCTTTTACAGTGCTCAATATAAACAGGAAGGGTTTTGATCGAGAACACTAGGAATATGTTTGTAATCCTTTTGTTAAGACATTCCAAGCCATTCCAAGTTTTGTGTGTGCTTGTGCGTGTGTGAAAAATAAAACGCTTAATACGGCACTCATATATTATAGATGAAGCGTTTTGGAGGACGGTCTGATTCTAGCTCTTGTTTTTTGTTTTGGGGGGAAGGTGCTGGTGTGACGTGAGCACCGCTTCCGTGATCTCAGCGTCACTGACATTGCGATCTGTTAAATGAACGCGAGCTGCCGCCAGAGACGTTTTTTCCATGTTTTGTTGTGTTCTGTGAGGCCTTGATCATCTTTCACTGACCTTTTATAGACTAGAGCTATCCTTTCATATGCAAATGATTAAGGGAAAGGAATTGTAGCCGGGATAAGTGCTCACAGGTTATCATGAACAAAACGATTATTCTTCTTTTCTCTTCTGTTTCTTTTTCCGACCATTCCAGGGGTGAAAAGCAAGTAGCTTTGAGTTGATTGTGAAAGGTGGCGATGTCAGTCTTTTTAACCCCGGCTCCAAAGAAAAGGATACACCATGGATGACGCTTCAGGTCTGTTCATTTCAAACAAGGCTCACAGTTAGACAAGTCATGCTTTAGTGTCTGGTTGAATCAGGCGTGTACTGACAAGCTCAACCAGATGTTGATGTGGGCCCGGTTGCCAAGTGAAACTTGTATGCTGTGGATTGTCCCCCTTTCCGCCCCCACCGGCCCTCGAGATGTACTCTCCTTACTCCGCTGCTTGGATGTAGTTAAAATGTCTCTTCCTCTTCCGCGACATACACGCCGTTCCCCCCGATGTGTGAGAACACATGACTGATGAGGACATGGACATTTCAAACAATCGTAAGGGTTGTTATGAGAAGGACTTGTTATCGTGAGGAAATGTAATTTTTGTCCTCATTGAGAACTTTCATTTTTGAGCGCAGTTATCTAAATGTTTTTGTTGCTCTTGGTCCTCTGCCAGTCAGGATTACATTACTTTTACTGTCAGCTTGCGTCTCATCGGAGAAGGGGATTTTTCCCCTTCGTATTCTCAGGCCTTCTTTGGTTTTTTTTGTGACGCCTTTGCTACAGGACATTAAAAAAAGGGGGAAAAAAACTAATCTAACTAAAGCAACGTTTAGGCATTTCACTGAAAAAGGCAGTCATGTATGGAAATCAACACAGTAGACCAAATATTAAGTCTTTTTAAAGCAACAATACAGGTTAAAGAAGGAGAAGGGTGGACGTTTAGCTTATGTAAATGGAGCTGTGCCCATATAGCCATTCCTGAGCCGGTGAACACACTGGCTGCGTTTTTGACTTCACAAGTTTTCAGGGGCATATGAAGCCATTGTTAGCAGCTAAAAATCGAAAGGGATGTTTTTTTGATTAGGTAGTGTGTAAAAATGACCTGTTGTTCCCTATGAGTTAAAATATTTCTGAATCAGTTGTAAAATTATATTTTAGCATTTGACTGTCTGTCTCGTTTTTCAAAGCAGCTGAGATACCGGGCGACAAGGTAATCTCATGTGAAGATTTGTGTCTCCTTAGATCACAGCAACCAAGTGTGCATTACAAATCATACAGAGGGATTGTCATATTGCCACAGCTGTTGTGAAGCATCCCTATTTCATGTGCAAGTACAATTATTTGGGGAAAGGTTGAGCTTAACTGTGACATCCTCTTCCTGTTTCTCCCTCCATATGTAGATAAAACTTTATAGGAGCTCTATTCAGACAGATGTACACTCAAAAATGATACGCACCCTCGTTGCCGATCTCAGCTGGATAACAAGCCCATTATTAGTCGTCAAGAGCAGGATGAGACCATAATTGAATATGTATGACCGGTAGTGCCTTATGTAAACAGATAAATGAGAGCTTGCCCTCATGAATATTCATGCCGCTTAGTACGTCTGGCCCTGTGATGAGGATATTAACATGGCTGTTCCACCTGTGTGTATGTGTATGAAGAAAAAGAAGAGTTTTCCAGACATGACACTGGCCCAGTGTTTGTGTTAGTCCAGAGGCTGAGCAAGAGAAGTCCCCGGAGAAGTATTTGGTTAATGCTAGACTTCTCATATCCTGTCTCGCTCTGGTCTGGCATGTGCGTTGGAATCATCTTTAATTATTTGCTTTAAAGGGGGTTAGACTTTCCATCAGTGCAGATGAGTGGCACGGACTGAAGGCTGGTTTTGTGTGGGCGCTTGAGGTCCCGGCGTGGGTTGTCGTCTTTTTAGTTTTAATGACGTGTAGTGACAGAACGAGATTAAATGCGCAGCTAGCAGAGCTCACGTTAGAGAATCGTGGTCACGAAATAAAAAGAACAAAGTATCACATTGAGCCGAGAGAAAAAAGATAATAGTGTCTTCTGTATTTTGGGCTTTTGAAGAAACAATGATTTTCTGCCTCACCTTGTCCTTTTTTTTTTTTTTTTTTGGAGGGAGATTTCTTTTAGTTTTATATGGATACAATAGGGAGCCCTGCTTGGCGTGCCCATAACCATTTAAGTTATGGACAATCAAAGAAAGTGTAATAAAAAGGACCTATGGAAAGCGTATGAAAAAACCATTAGGGAAAATTGAGGTCCTTTGGGGTGTTTCATATAAAATCAAATCAGAGGCCTTTGCGAAGATCAAGCGATGCATATGAACGGCGGACCGGAGGGCTGTTAAATCTGACGATGGATGGGGGCTAGACGAATATTTGAGGAAGCACAGATTATTTTCCATTTAATGCCTGTGAGTCTGTGAGATTTGTTGAAACAAATGTATATGTGCCATTTCAAGCGCTCGCATCTGGGCTTTGCATTTCAAAACACTCCCTCACCGCAGCTTTAGGCTTATTACTGCATGGCATTTGATAGCAAAACAAATCATTCTTCCCCCTGACTATTACCATTCAGAGCTGTAGGTATAATGTGTTTTCTTTGCTTTAATTAGTTGGCTGTTATGCTGATCCAGAGCTTGTTTTCTCTTCTAGGTTGTCATTGACCTTAAAATACCCCCAGTGTCTTGTTGAGGCCTTAGCGATCTGAAAAGCATAACACAATGTGGCCTTCCCCGCTGCAGTGTGCTGATAATGTTACAGCCGGGCCAAAGCGGCCCATATAGGCTTTCAAATGGCGTAAGTGGCAATAACCACAGACTCTTTTAATGTTTCTCTTCATTAGCACTGCTCACGGATGTTTTTTTCGGTCTCTTGTCCTTTTCATCTGAGAAAGAAACAATTTTTGGCTCCCTTATAATATGCCATTAAATTAATGATTTTTTTTAATGAGTCAAAAAAGGATTAATCATTTTACTACGCGCGTCATTTTGTCTGGTGATTGTAGGAAGCAGACGGAGCGACGTGACTGCCAGATTCGTCGAAATTAACTTTGAAAATTGACTCGGTAGTTTGCGTGACATTCCGTTTATTTGATAATGGAATATTGTGGCCCTAATTTCAGCTCATTCTAATTACATCTGACAGTTGTTTGTTTGGAGTGAAATCCAATTAAAGTGTACACTTTTCAAGCGGAATACTCCGGTTCCTCCTTAAAGAAATAATGACCCCATGATGGCTCTGAAAATAAATGTTTTTTTGTGGGCATACAAGGGTAAACTCGCAACAGCTGTCAGAACAGAGTTTGTTTAAAAAGCAAATGCCTTTGGTCTAAAGTTCATTTGGAGAGCTCTCTAATTAAATATAGGCCCAAACCTTAAGTTAATTAGTAATTCTCTGGCTCCAGAAATTAGGGAGATCTGGAGCACGATCCCTTGTGCTGCCATATAAAGGCATTAGGGCTTGCACAGGAGAAGTTAGTTAGCAGTAATTCAAGCTTTAATAGATTGTTTGACATGTTTTGTGAAATTCCAGCGTGAAGAACGCTCGGGTTAGGGCATAGCTAGCGGCGCTGGAATGCATGCAGGGATACCTGGCCTGTGATTATGTTTATAATACTAGATAATTACAGGACCGGCAGGCTGGATGCTCCGTCTTTACTGAGCAGCTTGAACTTTAAACTTTTATTGTTTCTCGGGGAAAATGACAGCACGGAAAGGTCAAAATCTGCGAACGAAAAACGGGCTCTCGGTCCAAATGGCGCC
Organism: Enteromius radiatus; assembly: GCA_032357445.1. Lineage (NCBI taxonomy): Eukaryota > Metazoa > Chordata > Actinopteri > Cypriniformes > Cyprinidae > Enteromius > Enteromius radiatus. The sequence goes on along the minus strand of JAUCMS010000052.1, from coordinate 15,325,634 downwards.
TGCTTACTGCTCTCGGCCCACGCGGCAGCGTGTCAAAACATTCATCAGGTTAAAGTTAGTTAACAGAGGACGACCGTAGAAATATAACACCTGTCCAACAGGCTTAACGGGGTATATTTTTAGATGGCTTGTTAAACGGTGAATTCACCCCCTCCCATGTGTTTTTTTGGAGGTGAAATATGTGGCCTGTGTTTGACTTTGTGTGTGTGTGTTTGGTCCTCACCCCACCGTCTTTGCTATGTAAGCCATGTTTGTAGGCCTTATTTGAAAGCAGCCAACACAAAGCGTGTGATTACATGAGCGTCACTCATTCGGACAACTTCAATTGCAAGACTGAGGTTTTTTAATTCCGCTTTATTTATTTTTATGTATTGGAAGGGGGCAGTGCTTTCAAGCAGATGTGCGTAAAACTACGATTTATGTAACTGGTAAGCACTTTCATATTGTATGTATTGTACTCCACGAGAACATGTTTGACCAGTAGATTAATATTTATTTAGCACAGGGAAATCAAGGGATTAGTCAGTCATCATTTTAACTCTAATCCTGCTCTGCAAAAAACTAGACAAAGAGGGTGATTACTGAACACGGACTGGCAAAGCTACAATTAGATTCTCTGCTTTTCTTGTCGAGAACGGGAAAAAAAACACTCACACACAACACATACGCACAAAGGGAAAATGCTCTGAACTTTTTTCCCCCTCCTGCGAAGAGAGAAAAAAAAGAAGCAAAGCAGAAAGCAAACCTATTCATCACTCGTGCTTGTGCGGACAGCAGAAAGATCACGAGATGAATTCACGTCAAGCCAGTGAATCAGAGAAAACAGCTCTAATTTTAGTCAGTGCCTCCTCTGAGAAATGTGCGTTTCTAGTGAGTCGGTGTGTGTTTAGTCATATTCTCTGTCAGTGCCTGTGTGTGTTTGTATTTGTTTGTGTGCCATTACTATAAAGAGGAAACTGCATAGCTGCATTACTAATTAAACCATAAGACTCACCAGGGGCGACGCATTGATTTGCATCTGGCTTATTTCTCTTAGCAAAACACACACAGCAAATATGCCTGATGGGTCTCAGGTGGGCAAACGTGCGTGGTTGTCTCTGTGACGCTCTCTAGGTTAACTGTGGAAGTTAACTTGGCAGAGCTGAAGCCAGAGAGAGAAAGAGAGAGAGAGAGAGGTAGGGTTAAAGAGATGATCTGCTGTGTCACGTGCACACGGGCACCAGAGAAGATGTGAAACCAGATGTGGGGTGAAAAAAAGGCTAAAGAGGAAGACTAGTGGGGAACCTGCCAGCATACGTTCCCCTTTCCCCTCCTTCTCTTTTTCTCAGTTGAAAAAGAATGTTAATGATTTTTTTCGCCCCCCTGCGCTCCTCCAGAGACACAGCCTCATTGTTTGTCGCGAGGACCTTTTCTTTCAAACTTAATTACCTTCTCCCCTTTTTTCGGTGACTTGGACCGAAAGTTTGCACTGTGTCGGGAGAGGTCGTCACACATTCTTTTTACGCTCCTTTTCATTAATCCGGGGTGTGCAGGCATTTTCTCTCCGTGTCGGGACGGTAGGGGTGGGTAATGGAAGAGCCTCGGAACGATCCGCAGGAAGCTTAAAGCCGGTTAATGCAGTATAATAGTCTGGACATAGACTGGCCTTTGTTTGTGCGGTTCATTTCGAATCAGGCGTAATTAACTCCAGAGTGTTTCCAGATTGCCAGCAAGGAGAAATTGCAGCCTTCTCTGCTTTGAATTGAGAAAAGACATTAGCTATGTAGATTATGTTTCCCTTTGATACCGGCCTCTCCTGTTAAAAGTTTTCGAATGGGAGAGGGAGTCGTATAAACCCAGGCACTCTTTTTTCCCCCTCATTTAAAGGGTCTTTTTGAAGTAATTTTGTATGTAAAACTCATGTCACGTGATACATTCCCCCCCCCCTGTTCTTTTGTTTTTAATATAACAAGATTTTCAACTTTTTTTAATACTTAACTTGTTTTGTGCTTCAGATTGTTTGACTCTTTTGTTAAACGCCAGCCACAGAAAGGTAATTTGTACAACAGCTAAATAGACGTCTTTTTGCTGATGTGGATTTGCCACACCCAACAGTAATGATATGTTGCGTATTGAAAATGAGGCCCTTAAATGTGGTTATGGCACAGGGGAGATATCCTGCTTCTACTGTTACACCTCTGGGCATCGACGGGGTCGGGAAAAGCCTTTGTGAAAAAAGGGTCATGCAAAACCGCTTTTTTTCCCCCACTCCTTTTCTCACTCCCCTTTGCAATTCTCTCTCTTTTTTTGGACTTAAACAAGAAAGAATTAAGCCTCTCGGTGTCCTTGGAGGCCAGAGAAGCTCTTGATGTTTGGATAATACCACTTTGATGGATTTTTCATCAGTTCTTTCTGCATGGCAACAAATAAACAAGTATAATTAGACTTGTGAAGGCCCATTCATGCCTTTGTTAGGATTAGATATATGTGCAGTTTGCATGCTGTGACTCTCCTTTGTCTTTCCCTAACTCACTATGACATTTTGATAGAGGATTTGGTGTTGAGAAAAGCCCCAGCAGAGGCTGGGGTGACCTTTCCTAAATCGGATATAATTCGGAGGCGTTTTACCTATTTTTCCATTTTTTTTCTTTTGCACCCGTATTTCAGTTCCACTTTAGTAACGCGCAACACATATGTGCACACTAAGGTTTAACGTTTGTCTATGTCTCAAAAAAAAAACGACCTGAAAAACTATTTAGGGAAGAAAGGGTGAGTGAAATCCTTTTTCTTTGGGAGGGCGGGGGGATTGGATCAGGGGGAGTCTTAGCAGTCGGGTAAACCTAGCATTCCTACTCCATTATTCCCATCTCTTGATCAGATCACATTCTTTTTAATCACTTCACAGGCAGCGTCTCCACAGAGAACCGAGAGTGAAGCAGAGACAGTCTTAATTAAAAAACGGAGGTAGAAACACTGTTTGCCATCTTTTTCTTCTAATGGGAACGGGAGCCATTTCCATGCAATGAGATCTGTCCTCATTGTTTTGAGAGAGCGTTCTTTCAGTTCCAAGAAAAAGAGCTTAGTGTTTGTTTTTTTTTTTTTCCTTTTTCTTTTTGTAGCCTTTGCTTTTTAGACCGAATAGAAGGAGGGAAAGTAAGACAAGAGAGAAAAGCTGTTTCACAGTTAAGTTACAACACGTTGGAGGAATTATAGAACGGTGTATAGAAAAAGGTGTTAACAGAGGAAAAATGCAGTCAAAAAGAACATAGAGCCCCTTTTAATAGCAAAGTACGTACTTAAGACTAGTTTCTACCTTTTGGGTGGAAAAGAGAGTATGTTAACAATTGAGATTGAGCTGGTTTGAAGAAAGACGCCTGCATGTGATTCTTTTAAAGTCGTTCTTGTCAGGCGTCTTGAGCACTTGAGGATGTCTGGATAATATGCAGTGACTTTGCTGTAGCAAACAGTGATTTATATATTTGTTTTTGTGAGGAGAAATTGATGGGCACACTTAAGTTACCGGGCTGATTGTCAATGAAACGTCTTCTGATGCGAAATATCAATATGAAAGCTAGAGGTGCTCTCAGCATCCCCGGATACTTGCCTCGTATCAAAACAAGCGTAGCTCTGAGCTGTTTAGCTCTTTTGTGCCTTGCTTTATAATTCATAGGCATGTAATGATTCACATGCATAGCCAAAAATGTAGAGACACAGGCAAATCCAAAGGAGGCATCTCTCTCAGCACTTCAAGTGTCAAGAAATGCATAATTCATCTCAAACTGCGCGTGTTATGTCCGGACCCGCATTAACTGATGTTGTGTGTTAGGATCCGAAGGCAAGCAACAAACACGCACAGTTACACACACAATCTCTGCATAAATTTAATTTTTTTCTGCTACCTGAAAGAAAGAAAAAAGAGAATGAGGAAGCCAGTTGTGTAATTACAGCTTCCATATTGTATTTGATACCTTTTAAAGGCTGAATTCAAACAGAAACAAATCACAGGCAGCCGCTGACAAGGTAGACACATGAGGGAGAGTGTGTGTTTTGTGAAGGTTGCTTGTTTTATGATGTGCAGTGGGTTTTGTGTTAACGTCGTTGGAATGTTGTGTGCGGCTCACACACTCACCCAGCGCCCACAGGCCCTGGAGGCACAGCTGCTGGCTCTGTGATCTTACACCGGGAGATGCAGAAATTATCACAGGAGAACACTGTAATCTAGCCCTCGCTTCCCTGCCAAACGTATGTTTCTGGAGATGTACATTCCTCTCGGCTTGCATAAATGACCCCCCGCCCCACTTCGCCACTACACACATACACAAGACACACCTTTTTCTTTTCTTGTGTGAAGCTAATTCTAATAGGTGCTAATTTTGCACTAATTGCTACGCAGTTTTGCTCTCGGGGCATTTGGGAGCAATCTCAGGTCTTTATTTTCACAACAGTGCATTGTGCAGATCACCCCCACTATTTGTTTATTATACAATTTAATTTTCAGTTCATTAATGTGATAGCTTATCTGCATTTTTAGCAGAAGTATCCAAATTCTTTATTTCTCTGCATTGAGATTATACTTGATTTGAATAGTAACATGTATCTTTTTCTATTTGTAATATTCCTATGATATCCCAAATGTATTTATCCAAGGCTTTATTTAAATGAATACCTGAATTGCTTTGTATCAAAATAGGTATCTGGAAAAAAAGGAGAGGGCATGGCTGTAATTGTTGTTTAATTTTGCATCATCTTTTAACCTCGTTTCCATTTGGGGAAAAAAAAAACGTTTTCTAAATTGCATTGTGTTCAATAAGCTATTATCAGATTTCCTATATTCTTGAGAATAATTAGAAAATAAAACCTGGCGCAACAGACAGAGCTGCCGTTTTAAAATTCTGGGTCTGTCTTGAGTGTATTTCATTTTAATTGAAAGCACAGCAGTTGCAAGCCCGTCATTGTTGGCCTTCACCACAAATCTCTACCTCTTCTGCACACACTGATATCACCCTTAAAATTTGGAGCAGCTGGGTTTTTCTTTGCTCTCTGGGCCTCATTCGCCAAGCCTGGGCATGGTAGGCACATACGCTTTGGATCCAACTCTATTTCAGCGTCCAAGCTTAGTCCTAGTCTTTGAATCTGCATTGCCAGCCTTGAGAATAAATTGTCTGTGGTCCAAGGGAAAAAGAAAATATGATTGAAGGGTTTTCATCAGCTAGGTGCGCGTATGATTTGTGAAAGCCAGGAGAGACCCTGATTGAGGCAGTGACGGTTGGGAGATGGGCAGCCATCCAGGATAGATAACATCGCGATGGTATTTCAAATGGTGTGCTTTATGTGCTTGGGTTTTTGTGGGCTGCCAAGGATGAAAAATGAAAAACAAAAAAAGTGAAAAGAAATTGCGAGATGGCCCTCCCGGGGTGACTGGACTGGGTGTGCTAAATATTAATTTGAGTTTGAGGTGATTGTCGGAGAGGCCAAAGCGTGGGTTAGAATTTGGATGGCTGCTTAATCAGGGCTTGTTAGATACCTGCTGGGGGATCTCTCAGAGGGAAGATTTGGTGTAAGCTGATTTACTGAGTAACATAGGAACCAAAGAGATACCGCCTCTCTCTGCCAAAGTGGTCATGATTTGAATGTGGTGGTCCACACCCCTTTTCTTTGCTTATTGTAACGATATTGCAGTGATAAAGGGGCTCACAGAAACTTTTGTGGGGGGAGTGGTCTGATTTTAAGGGGAGTGCTGCGCATGTTATTGAAAAAGTCTCATACTTAAACCTCTTTTTGCAACGATTGAAACCTCTTGTTAACCTCTGCTAAAATCAATGGAGTGTCTGTCTGAGCATTTCAAAATACAGCTTCTTTTTCTAGATAGGTCTCCGCTGCTCATTTTTTAGATAATTCAGGAATGCTCTGTATATCATCAAGGACAGCACATGCTGAAGATCAGGTGCGCCATCATTATACACATTCTAATATGTTTTTGCTCTCTTTTGTTTTTTTTATTTATGCAGGTCCCTGACAGGTTGGATGAAATGAGATCCCCATGTAGCGATTACCATGGAAACTTGTGATTCCCCTTCTCTCTCAAGGCAGGAAAATGGGCAGCAGATATCAAAGCTACGTGAGACGACACATCTTGATAATGAGGTGCCAGAGAAAGTCCCTGGGATGGAGCCTGACAAGGAAAACAGCCCTGCGGATGACAACCTGAGGACGGAGGAGAGCCGTCGAGAGATCGCATCGGGACTGAGCACGGAGAATGCGATAGGTGCGGCCACTAAAGAGATCCCCTGCAACGAATGTGCCACTTCCTTCTCGAGTTTACAAAAATACATGGAGCACCACTGCCCGAACGCTCGCCTTCCTCTTCTGAAGGACGAGAATGAGAGCGAGGTCAGCGACCTTGAGGACAGCGATGTAGAGAACCTGACAGGAGAGATAGTTTACCAGCCAGATGGCTCAGCTTTTATTCTTGAGGACTCCAAAGAAGGTGGCCAGAATGCCCAGTCAGGGGTCAAAAGCCTCTTCTCCCCAGCACTGTTTTCAAACTCCCAAACTGCTGCTGGGGACAAGACTGAGCAGTCGGCCACAGCCCCCATGTCCTTTTATCCACAAGTGATCAATACCTTTCACATCGCTTCATCCCTCGGGAAACCATTTATGGCCGATCAGGCTTTCCCAAATACCTCAGCATTAGCAGGAGATGGTCCTGTGTTGCACAGTTTCCGTGTCTACGATCTCCGACACAAGAGTGATAAAGACTATCTTACCATTGATGGCGCAGCCAAAAACTCCTGTGTGTCCAAAGATGTTCCAAACAATGTGGACTTGTCTAAATTTGATGGTTGCATTAGTGATGGGAAAAGAAAACCTATTCTGATGTGTTTCTTGTGCAAGTTGTCTTTTGGTTATAGTAGGTCATTTGTAACCCATGCTGTGCATGATCATCGGATGACCCTCAATGAGCAGGAGCAAAAGCTCCTTAGTAATAAATATGTCTCTGCCATCATACAGGGCATTGGTAAAGACAAAGAACCTCTTATAAGCTTTCTGGAACCAAAAAAAAACAATTCTGTGTTACCACACTTTTCTACTGCAAACTTCATGGGCCCTGATCCAGGCATTCGCAGCCTGTGGAACACCTTTCACATGGAAAATGGTGATTCCCTGCAGGCTGGTTTCGCCTTCCTGAAAGGAAGTGCCAGTTTGGCATCTTCTGCAGACCAGTCGCCCAGGAGTGCCCAGATGCCAAAGGCTGAACTGAACCTCGGGGTTGCGGCCACCTCGGCGCGCAAGTCCCCCGTTGGCTCCATGTCTCTCCAGCGCTCATCGCCAGGGGCTGGGTGCAGGGATCAGGAGAGCAACTGTGAACGGCAGAAGGACATTAGCACTTTGCATGCCAATGGTGAGCTCCCCATCAAAAGCGAGCCCAGAGACACGGCTGACGCGGAGGAGGACGAAGACATGTATTTGAACGAGCTCGACGATGATGGTGTTTGTGAACTTGGGGATAGTACCAGTAGCAAAGATTTCCCTCTCTTAAACCAAAGCATTTCTCCTTTATCGTCCAGTGTGCTAAAATTTACTGAAAGGGGTACTACTTCCTCTGTGACTGTTGCCAATGACCTAGAGAAGACAAAGCAAGCTGCTGCCAGCTTGGACTACAGCAATGACTCCACGAGTGGAGGCAGCAAAGACGGCTGCGACTCCAATGGCGGCAGGGATGGCAGTCCGTCATCTTTTCCTCTCGACTTGATACGGCGAGACGACGAAAGCCCAGGCCCACTGCACCAGCATGCTGCCATGCCCAGCACCCCTGGCACCCCCGGCCCAGGAGAGGGCTCTCCTGGAAGTGGAATCGAATGCCCCAAGTGTGACACTGTCTTAGGTTCCTCGCGTTCACTTGGTGGTCACATGACCATGATGCACTCACGGAACTCCTGCAAGACGCTGAAATGCCCCAAATGCAATTGGCACTACAAGTACCAGCAGACCCTGGATGCTCACATGAAGGAGAAGCACCCAGAGTCTGGAGGCTCTTGTGTCTATTGCCGCACGGGCCAGCCTCACCCTCGACTCGCCCGAGGTGAGAGCTACACGTGCGGCTACAAGCCTTTCCGCTGCGAGGTGTGCAACTACTCCACAACCACCAAAGGCAACCTTAGCATACACATGCAGTCGGACAAGCACCTCAACAATGTGCAGACGCTGCAGAACGGAGGAACGGAAGCCATCTACAACCATGCTGCTCCTGTGTCCAACCCCAGCCTGAGCGGGTGCGGCACGCCCTCACCCTCCAAGCCCAAACAGAAACCAACGTGGCGGTGCGAGGTCTGCGACTATGAGACCAACGTGGCTCGCAATTTGCGCATACACATGACAAGCGAGAAACACATGCACAACATGATGCTACTTCAGCAGAACATGAAGCAGATCCAGCACAACTTACACCTGGGCTTGGCTCCGGCCGAGGCGGAGCTCTACCAGTACTACCTGGCCCAGAACATCGGGCTCACCGGTATGAAACTGGAGAACCCTTCAGACCCACAGATGATGATCAACCCCTTCCAGCTTGACCCTAGCACTGCCGCAGCTTTGGCTCCCGGTCACGGTGAGTAGTTTTCCCCCTTGGATATGCTTGTCACTCACTTTCTTTTGTTCTCTGTCTCCTTCACTGACTCTGGTCTTATTACTCCTGTCATTATTGTGTCCTGCTCTCGACCTGTTCTGTGATTTGAGCTGCTATGTGAAAATCAGTTTTTCTAGTTTTCTTAAGTTTAGCCCTTGTCTTAACATGGACTGTAGTGAGCAGATTACCTACACAAAACATACAGCAGCAGTTTTGTTCTTTCACTTTGTCAGTAAAGACCAAACACAGCCTTTTCTGCATCTGTTTCTGAAAGCCAATACCCTTGTACATTAAACTCATGGATCTTTACCTCCATACATAGTATAGACTGACACATATACATTAGCCTGTAAAGATATATTATTTCCACAAAAAAACATTGTCTTTCATCCAGCAACTCAGAAACTCCCTTCTAACAAAATGCTATATTTGTACCTTGGCTTGATCTTGTGTAATTATTAAATTCAAAGCTTTTTTCCAGGGGGTTGAGGGTATGAGAAATGGTCTAGTTTGCTTCTAAAAGTGCAGAGATCAAAGAACTAAATTACAATTAGATGTAAGATGATCTGTTTTTTATCATTTTAATTTTTAGGACTACTGTTGAGGCAGGCTCGTTTTATATTGATCAGTTTTGTGTCTTTAAAGAGAGAAGAAACAAACGTGCCTGAGTACAAACTTAGGAATGCCTGGTAGGAGTAATTAAAGCTATCTGATGAGGGAGTTTAGAACTTGAAAGGGATGATTGTAATTGATCCTGATTCAATCCTATTATAGCTTTTTATAGTCAAGGCTTTATAAAAGCCATACTCCTTACTGGGGCTTTATTTTATCAAATCCTTTTGTATGGGTGCCCTACACCAGTCTCTCAGCTCTTTTTATATTTCATTTAATAATATATAAAAAAAAAAAACCTTTTCTTTTTTTCTCTTCCTGTGACTCTGCCCCACCTCTTCCCTTCTCCACCCCCACCCTTCTCTCTCTCTCTCTCTCTCTCTCTCTTTCTCTTTCCTTGTCTCTCCCTGTCTCTCTCTCCCTCTCCCTGCAGTAAATAATGAGCTGCCTGCGGAGCTGCGTCTTGCGAGTGGTCATCTAATGGGTGATGACCTGTCCGTCCTCTCTGCTGGGGAGCTGTCACCTTGCATCAACGACCCGCTGCTGAAGCTCTTCCAGTGCGCGGTGTGCAACAAATTCAGCTCTGACAGCCTGGAGGCCCTCAGCGGGCACGTGGCGGCGGAGCGATCGCTTCCGGAAGAGGAGTGGAGGGCCGTGATGGGAGACGTCTACCAGTGCAAGCTGTGCAACTACAACACGCAGCTCAAGGCCAATTTCCAGCTCCACTGCAAGACCGACAAGCACATGCAGAAGTATCAGCTGGTGGCCCACATCAAGGAAGGTGGCAAAGCCAACCAGTGGCGTCTCAAGTGCATTGCCATCGGCAACCCTGTGCACCTGAAGTGTAACGCCTGCGACTACTACAGCAACAGTGTGGAGAAGCTGAGACTGCATGCGACCAACCAGAGGCATGAAGCGGCGCTGAAGGTCTACAAGGTCAGCTATGCTTTACTTTGTGTTGAACTGTGTCATGACCCACTGTCCTAGTTCTGTGTGTTCTGTTTCACATGGGTTAATATTTACTTTTTGTTGAACGTTTTATTGCATTATATCTATTTTATCACTGTATTTGAAAGAGTCAGGCCATGGTCAGGAGACTACTGTATAAACAGTGAACATTTGTTTTCTAGCACCTGTTTTTTTTTTTTTTTTTTATGATGTCAGATGTCATTAGTCCAGCTTAAATTTGATTTGGCCTTCCATGCTCGCCCTTTTCCCAGTTTCCTCTGCTCTCTTTCCTGTAAAGACAGGAATATGCCAGTCAGCCTGTTTACACGATGCCTTTCAGAAATCAAACCTAATTGAATTTATGCCAGAAATATCAATATTTTTAACAGTTGGCCGCTGTTGTAGCGCTTCACTGAATTTTCACCTCAGAGGAAAGCTGCCTTATCAGCCAGTGTATAACAACAAACATCATGTGAACAACTGACGAATTTTGAACATGTGACTCTGTGACTTGTTAACATGCATGCATAAGAAAGAGAAAACATTTAGATTATTTTTAGATTGCACTGTGTTTAACTAGTTTTATTTATTTATTTTTTACATACAAATGATGTTTTGATGTTTCAGACATTCCCTTTCTGATTTGTGAGTCATATTTGACTATTTTGCTCAAGGCCTAAGGCAGATAACTGATCCACAGTGGTGGGGGTTGAACAGAGGCCACTGCAGCCTCATCCTGTTCTTAAGTGCATTTGGGTGTTGACTTACTGGACTTGTGTGATTGCCTGAAACAATAATACTAACATCCTGAAATCATAGACCAGCATCACATCCCAGACACATTAGTGGACTCCTCTGGATAAACTGTATTAACTTAATGAGGATCTATTGACCAGCATTAGTCACTTTTGACTTGTGTGTGCTCGTAAGCCGGACTCAGCTGTATATTTAGAAAAGTGAATTTAGCAGCTGACAATGGCTAGACTGCAAACAAAATTGGCAGTCTTGTAATGATAGCAATAATACGAACAATTCATTACTCGGACCCAATTACACACAGTCAGTCAAAAAGGGTTTTTAAAAGGAAAACACAACTACTGTCTCTTTCACACTGAAAACCCTCCCGAAAAAGAGAACAAGTCAGAAACAAATGCTGAAAAAGGCCTTCTGAGAATAAGAAATGGTGAGTTTCTAGTCTTTTTTTTTTTTTTTTTTTACTTTGAGCTTCTGCGTGTTATTAATGTATTCAGAGAGTGTTAGAAATACAGAGCAAGTAACTAAACAACAAAGAGCAAATCCTCCAATGGGTGAAGTCAGCATGAGGCAAATAAAGGGCTGAAAGAATCGCATGTGGTATTTGGAGGCCTGGCATTAAAGACGCAGTCCATGGGAATGTTTTGAAATCCTTAGCAGTTTAGAAAGGGGTGGGGGGTCAGGGGGCTTGGCTAATTCTCTAAGCAAATAAAAAGGCTCCATGGCAACAGAGAGCATTTCAGGATCACATCGAAAGACAAATAGATTGGAGATTAGAAGTAGAGAAAGGCCTAGCTTAGCTATGATCTTAGTAAGTCTGGCAGTAGATTTGTTTCTTCACGTGCACGTGTGGTTGGGTCACTGCCTGATTATTGACATGATTGTTTGCGTTCATCCTGAAATGATTAATTAGAGTTTACCTGTAGTTTTTGCAAAAGAGGTATAGTGTTAATATTTACACTTTCTTTTTTAGAACAGCAGGTGGCTATGTAGAGCATGTAGCACTGAAATACTCACAATATTTTAATTTTAATGTTGAACCAGCATGTTACATATAATCTAATAAAATCTGTATGTATTGTATGGATTTAATTAAAAGTAATTGTTGAGTTAAAAAAAACAAACATTAGCACTCAAATGGACGCCCACCTCTTTGAGTTTTATTGGCGCTCACTTTAAGAAGGTGTCAGAACAGGTGATGGGGCTGAATTTTGATGTTGAGAGAAGGGTGTCCATTTGACCCACAGGGGGTGAGGGGGTTCGCTCTGGCTCTCTCATCTCCTTGCGCCCCCACCTTTACCCAGGCAGAGGGAAATCTGTTCTACAGATGCGGCTTCTAATGCTTTTGGCAGGAACTGGGCCGTTTCGCTCATGTATATTTGGTAGTAAATGTTGGGAAAAAAGAAAAAGAGGTTTCTTTATTTGACCAGAAAAACACCTCGTCTTTTATGTTCAAAGGTGAAAGGGTAGGGCGCTAAAGAACAAAGTATTGATGACCTTTCCATATGAGCCCCGGAACACAAAGTATCTTTATAGCCCAAAATGATTGAGGATACAAACAAAAAGCATATTCAGTATTTTTATTGCAGCTTTGTACCTATAATTTTTTTTTTTTTTTTTTTTTTTAAGGAGGGGAGTTCAGATTTTCCAGACATTAAAAAAGGCCTCAATTACATTAGCAGTTCAATGTTTCTTTCTTTTTTTGTGAAAGACTAGGCGGTTTTAAAACTCCCAAGCCCACACCTAAAGCCTTGATATTTTTTTCACTGCTATGTAGTAATTCGGCTGTTAAAATAAATACAATGCACATTCTTAGCTTACAGTAATGATATATTTTTGTTATACAATTATCGTTAATAACCACTCAAATAAACGCAGATGTAGTCAAGTGTAAATCTGTCAAGACCTTTCAAAGGCAGCGTAACGCTTGATTAAGAAACTGTGAGAAATTTGTGTTTCTCCAAAGAGCCGATTTGCGGGCACTTGGGTCATTTGAAGCCAAGAATGTTCATGGTCAGTGTGTTGGAAGCGGGGGGGAAAGCCAGATACCATCCCGCACCTGTTCACCAGGTGGTCCTCGCCATGCTCTTCTCTTGTATCTCCCACTCTTTTTCCCTCCCCCTGTTTGTCTCTATTCCCTTCTCTCTCTGTACTTCCTCTCTCCGGAGGCTTGTGTGCAGCACATAAGGATGTCCAGTATGTATCCCCCAGTTGCGCGTCAGGAGCTATGAACTGCTTAATTACATCAGCCACCCCCTCCCAAAGCATCCGTCATCAGTCAAGCAGAATTTTCTGTCTGTCTGGGGTCCAAGGCTCCATTTCCATATTTGTATTTTCTCCCTCCCTCCTCTTCTCTTTTTTTATCCTTTCCTCGTCTCCTTTCTCCCTGTTTTAAGCCACAGGGGCCGTGGCACACATAATGCACCTCTCTCTGGCGGAGGCAGGCAGGGAGATGGAGCCGCAGCGACTGGCTTTCCGTGGCCTTGTCCCCAGGGAGAGGCAGATAGCCCATCTCATTATCCATGATACGGATGGCAACACCATTGGTCGGGGCAGGGAAATGAGAGGGGAAATTAAAAGAGGGGAGCAGAGAAAAGAGGGAGGAGGAGAGAATGCGAGAGTGAGGAGACTGGAATTTTACATTTATCAAAGACTTTTCCCAACCCCTTTTTGACGTTTTTTTTTTCTCATCCAGAAGGTCAGTATTTCCTCCTCATTTCCCCCCTTTTTTTTTCCTCTCTGCCTTTTGCTCTATCTTTCTAAACCAAGATGGCTGCCGGTTGATGGGCACATTATATTACAGCACATTCATTACTGAAGGTCAGCCTCACTCCTTCTCATTTGAAAATCAAATGCCCCATATATATGCAGCTCAAATTATTGTCTGTCATTTCACCCGATCTGATGGTAAAATGGACAGGAGATTGAGTTGAGGGTATTTGCATAAAAAGCCATTGTGCTATAGAGGAACGGGGCGGATCTGTTTTGCATGCACCTTCATATAGCATCATCATCATATTGGTGTTGGCCCTTAGCACACATTGTGTTTTATTTTGGGGCTTTTTTCCACATTTTATTAATAAATACGGGCTGGATTCAGACCAGTGAGCACCAAAAATTGAAATTCTGACATTTACTCATTCTTATGTCATTTCAAACCTGCGTGACTTACTTTCTTCTGCAGAACATTATAACACACACACACACACACACACAAAACAAGATATTTTGAAAATGCTGGTTTTGTCAATATAGTGAAAAAGTCAGTTTAATCCAAAACATTTTTTGTTGCATTAAAGAAAACTCCAACAGGTTGGAAACAATATGAGGGTGATTTAAAAAATGACATATTTTTGGGTGAACTATTGCTTTATGTGCTTAATATTTTTATAGATTTGGTTTATTTAACAGTATTTTGTTTTGCATTTATTCTCATGCTGTCTTTATAATTAGACACAATCTAGAAAGCATCCAAAACTGGGAGGATATGAGGGAACACACACACACAAACCCAGAGAAGTGGACATTGCCCTAGTCTCAGCTGTTTGTCAATAAGAGCCGGTGTGCCACAGTACCAGAGGACTTTGCGCAGGTCCGAACGGCCTTACGCGAGCCTTTCGCTTTACTTTCCTAACGCAAACAAAACCACAGGCTCACAAATGCGTCCGTTTATCCACTTACTCTCTGCAGGCATAAAAGTATGTCAGCACTCTCTCAGCCTCCCGCTCTGACCCAACAGCGGGGCCAGATTATTCAGACGCTCTCGTCTTTCACCTGCACGCGGATTACAATGGGAATCTTTCAGGGGAGGGCGCAAGGGGGAGGGGGTATAATTAAAGCATACAGACAGACGAGTGTGGGTGCAAACACAAAGCCCAGGCTTCAGCTAGGCCCTGCTGTCATTAATCCTCATAGATATTAATAGGTATTTCTCCCATCATGCCCTCCCCGCTCGTAAGCAGATGGTCATCTCCACACCGGCCCCACAGGACTAACGTTTGCTGACGGACAACTTAAAGCATTGTGCCCCAGACACCCCTCTCTGTTTGGTTCTTTCCTGCTTTGCTGTTTTCTTTTCTTTCCATCTTGCGAGATGAGTGGGGGGCCGCCATATGAGGATGCTCTGATATTAATAACCAGATGTGATCTTCCTGTTGGCCCTGGGTCAGAGAGGCCGGCCAGGTCAGGCCATTTGTCTCTGTGCAGGCACTGTGAAGGCTATTGAGGCTGACAGGTATGGGAACCATAGCAGGGGAAATAAGACTTACCGATCCCTGAAGGGGAGCGTGGCACTCCCAGGAACAAAGAGTGGCAGGAGTTTGTCATTTTTAGCCCTTTCCTTTCTTTTCCTCGTTCTTTTCTTTTCTCTCTTTTTTTTTTACCATCCTCCTTTTTTCACTCGCCCCCTCCACCCGTCCATTTCTCATGGGATTTAGGCCCAGCTTAACAAAGAATGACTCACAGTTCTCTGATAAGGCCAGCCGTGGAAGGACTTGAATTGCAATAATATGATATTCTTGGTGAAATAGCTGGCTGAAGGTAATTAGCTTTGTTTTAACTCTCCAGACACAGACGGAGAGCAAACATATGACTTTGTCTGGAAAGCATTATTGGACAATAAATGTATGCCTGAACATCACACGTTCCCCCGAGGTCTCCCCTGTAACTCAGCAGAGATTTTTCTTCCACCGCTAACCTTTATTTTCCCAGTTATTTTATTTAAGTAGCTACACGCAGGCTGCATGTTTAAAAAAAGAAGAATCGTCCCGAAGATTATTAGGTCGGTCAACAATTAACGGCAAAGAGAGAGAGAGAGAGTTTGCAGAAAAGATTGGAATTAAGATCAATATTGACGTGTGTCGTTTAATAAGAGCCGCGGCCCAGAACGGATGCCCGAGTGAAGATAGAGCAGCAGTCATGGGTGGCAGTTTTTGCTCACATTAACAGACCTGAATGCAAGAAAGCATTCCTCAAGTAATTGATTTTAAACATTAGGTGCTCACTGAATAGATAAGTAGAGTGTGATATTCGATTACAGAGCAAAGAACTCATTTAACCTCCTGTTCTTTCCTGGCCAGGATTTCCAACACAATACGATTTACCTCCCCTTAGGTTCAGCAGGATTAGACTGCTACTAGTAATCCTTTATGCTTTGAAATAGATCTGATAGAAGTCCCACTCACTTGTTTGGGATTACACCCATGATTTTTTTCCACATTTAGTTAAATTAACCTGTCGAATTATCATTTTGATAATTGTTAAAAGCCTTTCCGTGAGATCGGGATGGCCTTTTTGTTTAATGCAGTGTACTGTAATTACAATTTTTCCAGCGTTCGATTGCTCGCCTTAGTTTCCCCATTAATATCATGTTTACAGAATGCTGCCAAGCCTAATGGTTCACCTAAAGGTGCAGTGTGTTTGAAAAGAAGGCTTCTTGGTTTTTGTGATTCTCGGAGAACAAAGGCAAACATTTCAGTAATCTTCAAAGTGGCCAGTGGTATGTCGAGTGGACCATGGAATGCAAGCTATGGCTAGGGCTTTTCAGCGAAAAAACAATAGCTTTCCTTTTATGGCTTGTAACTGCATAAACTGTGGTTGAGGCATTAGCTATATCAGTTGTATCAGCTTACAATACCGCAGTTTGAATTGATGTGTTTATGTGCATTAGAAGCACTAGAACATTTCTATTTGTCTGTATGTATTTAAGGTTCTTAATATATCCCTGCCGGCTCTTGATGTGTGGGTTAGTGGGTGGGTAAGGTGTTATTTACTTAGACGCTTTTGATACGGCACAGGTTAAAAGCGTTCACCCCTACAGGCTCGACTCCTGAAGATCTTCGTAGGCAATATGCAAAGCGTTGGGCTAAGAAGTGCTCCCATTGAGGAGTGAGAGCAGCAAAGCAAGAGGCAGGGCTCTTTAAACAAGCTCCTCTCCGTGATCCCTGTGCTCTCTTCCTCCCTCCCTGTTTCCCTCCTTCCTATAATAGGATGCAAATCAGGGACCCTCCTCTATGTTGTTGTGGAAGGGGAGAAGGCAGATGGAACATGAAAGGGTTTAATGTTTAAAAGTATGAATAGGGAAAGCACGCAGCGGTGAGCCGGAGCTCATTCCGCTCTTATCAGATACACGAGGTGGGAGATTGTCTCATCTTTGCATGGGCTCGTTTTAAAGGAAAGATTTCAGCCCCGTAGACCATGCATCATAATTAGTTGGAATGCCACAGTCTCGTACTGTACCGGCAGAGGGTCACACGCATGGATCATCCTTTCCTGTGTTTCCCACCTGAGACTATGAGCTCATAACTCTTTGTTTGCAGTAAAAACATATGCTGAGATGTAGGGGGAGGGTTTGAATATGCGAAAAAAAAATGTATTTAAAATTTTTTTGTTGCACATCGTACGGTGTAATATACAGAATAATTTGTTTGGAGTAAAATTTTTGTATTTCTTGTGTTTTAAGGCAAAGCTTACTATCACTATTATCTGAGCATCTTAAACCGAATACAACTGTATTGTATTTTACTGTAATTCAGTATATCATAGCATATTGCATTTTTTTAATATATATTTTATTTAATTATACGTTATTAACTAATTATTATTACATTATGCACACATGCATATCACTTATGTATACTATTAAAAATGTAAACCAACATTTGTATATTATTATTATTATATGTGTGATTTTAGGCTTACCACTATGCTCAACTGCAGAAAAGCACTTTTTGTTTTTGATAGTGTGGCACGCAGATGATGGTGGAGCCTCTGGTCTTTTTCACCTCCTGATGGAGACAGGCAAAGCTTTTAAGGGTAATGGTAAGGTCAGTGGATTTAATGGGAGAGAAGTGTCCAGGCGACAGATTTTAAATCACCATAATATAAATACACCTCCATTTTCATAGGGAGTTTGCTTTCTTTTAAAGCAATTTGAGGAGCAGACGAACACTCGTGCCTGTCTTAGTGGTGGGAAGGATTAGAGGAGTGAAGATTAAGGACTAGTTCTTAATCTTCCATATCAACTACAGAGGTGAGAGGTGATATGCAAATGGAATTTTCCATTGCTCCTGCTTCATGTTTAAGTCCAGTGATTCTATTATATAGACAAGAGGTTCATTTATCTGGCTACCAATCAGCAACAACAGGATGTCATCACCAGAGTCTTAGGATTAGTTTCAAAACTTACCTAGACAGCATTCTTGGACATTATTAATGTGTAGTTCTTTCTACAGAGGCGGCTCGCTATGTTGAAAATCTTTAAAATATGAGCATTCTTACTTTTGTTGTTGTGTATTCAAGGTGCCAGTTAACCCACATTGTTCTACTGCACCAGAGCCTCCGTTTCTGAAAGTCCAGTGAGTCGGTGGGAAGAGTATGTGATTTAGGAATACCGTTGCATGAAGCCTGTAGTGTTTTTCGTTCATTTCCTTCTGTCAAAGTAACATTATTGTAGGCTTAATGATATATGCCAGATCAACAACATTAGCACCACATGGAAATATTTCTCTCCACGCGTCCTCCTTCATCTGTTTACCGTTCAGCAAGAAACATATGAATCCGTGGCATGATTGGTTTCCAAAGCCCTGTGTGCTGTTTGCTTTAATAGTGAGTCGACAGGAATTGGCTCTTACAGCGATCAATGAAATATTGCGTCGCAGATCAATCCACATATTAAAATGCTAGTAAAACACACACACTCAGACTTCTGACATGATTAATACGAATGTAAATGTACATGAGAAGAAAAACAATATTTCCAAAGAAACACACAGAAGTTCTTTTAAGACTTTCCGCAAACTGGGCTGTCAATTCGCAGATTTATGTGTTTTTGGTGGATTTCTGTTTGGACCACGCTTGACTGGCCAACATTTACATGAACTGTTCCAAAGTCATGCCGCAGACTGCATTGACTTATTGAAGACCTGATTGCGAACTGTAGTAGTCACAGCTCCGCAAAAGCAGTGTCCTTGGGAAAAATGGGCCGTATGTTGCCCTGACCGGTCCGAGTGTGATTATAGTAAATGAAAGGCTTTAGACGGACGCTCCAGCAGTTGTGGGTTTAGTCGTTTTGGAGGGACTCTGGGGTGTGTCCCGCTCTCTTTACTGCGTCTCCACAAGCCACCTCAGACGAGAGTGTGCTGCTGAAAGACACATTGTGCTAATTCACTTATTTAACTTGGCATCCATTTGCAAGGATGATTATTATTATTATATGACCTAAGCAGCTAACCATACAGCCATGCGCTGGCGGAATGTCCTAAGCCATAATTACATATGATGAACCAGACGAATTCGGAGGAAAAAAATAAATAGGGGAGGTAATTTGGGGCTCTTTGATGCATTCCTTGGGATTTGTTGAGGTAGGGGAGAGGGAAAGTAGAAAAGAGATGGTTTTTCGCTCTTGTTTTGTGCCTGTAGCGGAAAAGACAGTGGCCTTGTGTGCAATCTCTGAATGGAATGTAGGGGGCATACCTCTCGCAGAAGAATTTCGCTCAGGTTGCCCTGCGGTACCCATGATATAACATTACATTTATGTCTCCGGGCTCAATAGCGGTTACTGGTAACATGTGTTTGGACGGTGTCAGCATTGATGGAATCGTATACCTGGCTGGCCTCCAAGTAAGGCTGGAATGTGTTTAAAATGCTTTGAGGAACAAAACAGGCTTTTGTTTATTTTTTTATTATTATTATTTTTTTTTTTTTTGCTTGGGGTCTGGAAACCAATGCCTCTTCGAAAGCATGCAAAAAAAAAAAAAAAAAAAGCTTTAAAATTTAGCTGATAGGATTGATTAAAAAATCCTCAAAAACATTATTATTTCATGCATGTTTTCTCTTTGTTGGATTTTTTTCCTTCACTAATGACCTAAAAAAAAAAAGCATGTCTGAATGCCCTAATTTGTTTTCGTTTAGGAGCAACATATTTTTTAACCGTTCATTTTTTTTCTTTTCTTGTCTGAAAGAGTCTTGTCATCCAAGTAGAACGGAGCAAATAAACATCCAGTCTCGAACAGCCCTTATCCATATTCTGAATGCCACTAATGAGTCTGTTTTGTCACTGCAGGCAGTACAAATGAAACCAGTCTCTTGCTGCCAACAGCAGACGGGCAGAGGGAAAGGCAACGAGAGGTGTTTTGTAATCATTGAAGTCAGCATAAATAAATAAGTCTCGTCAGGTTAGGGAAAAAACACGCTCCCTGGGAATTGGGGCCTAGTTTGACAGGTGATGGGGAGTCCCTAGTGCTTTGATTTGCATTGTTTTGGCAGCACGGTACGATGGCGTCTTTGCTTTAGAGTCGCCCAGCTCATGCCTGATTAGGTCCTGAGAGCCCAGAGAGAGTAAGAGGTGGGTGTTCCTCCTCAGACCCCCGTGCCAGGGATCCCATTCGACTGGGTGCGCTCTTTGGCATGCCGAGGGACACTCGGGAATGATAAGTTAGCTAAAATGGTTGTTTGCCAAATGCTAATCTAGAACAATTACCCATCAAAGGCGAGAGCGCGCTGCTATATTGTCATAGATAGCCTCTTCGCCACCCACAACAACAGCACTTGGAGCAGTTTCAGAGATTTTCTTAGCGCTTGACAGAACCACAGCGCAATTTATCCTCCAGCTTTCTGCTAAACCAAGACGAGGTGAGAGGAACCAAAGTCTTGTTCCTTTTACTTATTTATTTTTGTAATAAATAGGCCTTCTTTTCTTCGCTAGCAGCATCCTGACTTTTCGGTGGGCAGAATCTGCTACGGGATGCCACAAACATTTTGAACTTTGCAGGTAGTATATAACGGCTTTGTGAGTCTGGCTGTACTAAAAATGGTAAGCTTAAACCTCATAAATCAGAAACCCCAGGCTCAAGTCTCTGAACAGCTTGCACCGGTGCCACAGGGGTCTATAAAAGAAGGAAGAAAAATACTCAATTTCAATATAGGTCTTGAGCAAACAAAGCAGGAATGCTGATAGTGAATAAATTAATATTTTCTAGAGTTACGCACTCTTTCGGCCTTTAAACGTTAGGCCTGTCTGCTCGCATTGTATTTTATTAGGACCATAAAAATGGATACTCGGCTGCGATTGTGATTCGGGATAATTTAAGATGTGCGGTCAGCCTCGTTCACATGCAACACAAATCTATCTCATATTAGTATGAAAATATTAGTAATGGAGACTGCTAAAAGGGGCTACAACTCAGGATAAGATGCACATAAATGCAATATGAGGATATGAATGCGACAATAGCTAGCCAATAGCCCTTGAGCAAATGCTTGTTTATTAGTGATAGTTATTCATCCTAATGAGGTTTAGTCATCATGCAGAGAAAACAAATTATATAGCTGTTTTTCCCAGAAACCATCTTAAGTCTAAATGGAACATTGTGTCTTTTGTTTTACTAACCGTATGACTACCTAAGATGAATTTGTGATGCGGAGGTTCCATAGACATCTGGTTCTAAATGAGGAATTAGATTGATCTGGTTTTGGGGAAAGGCTGAGCACCTTCTCTTTCATTTCCACACAGAAGAGGCCTAAGCCGCTACATGTAGCGGTTGACCTTAAGTGGCAGGACCCTTCGAGAGGTTTATGTGTCAGTTCGGCCAGGTTCGAGTCTGTTTACAGAGAGGCAGTTCATACAAGTAGCCCTGCATGTCTTCGAAGGGCTTCCCTTTGGAAAGAAACAAAAGCTAGCTGTAATTAATGACTCTGAATCTGTGCCAAAAAGGCTTTCCTCTGACAACTTCAACTTAATTAAAGCTTAAGACGTTTCAATGGCCACAGAGAGCCCCTTATGGAGTGCGGCCCTGCAGACTCGTGAGAAAATTCTACCGAGTTTATGAAAGAAAAGATGTGTGTTACCACTGGTGCCATGACTCTAATCCCTGACAGTCCAAGAATCTGTTTTGTCAAAAGGGTTTTCTATTAGCCGGCTCACACCTGCAGGCACGCCGGTACTTCCTTTAGGCTCGTAGAGGGCCGGTTTTGTGTTTTAGCGGAAGATCAGATAATGGAGGCCTTACTCGGCCTTTTGTTTTTATGCATTGTTCATTAGTCTGGGAGTACTGTAGGCACACTTGATATGCTTGGCTTGCCTGGGGAATGGGGAGGGAGGAGGGACTGTTTGCAGGACTGGGGGCTTTGTATGTATGTTAGGTGGAGGGGAGGCCTACTATTGCCTTGCATGGTGCACTGGTGCACAATTTTAATGCAAAACTTTAGCCCAAATTAAAGTGCATAATTGTCAGGCAGGGCTGAATGCAGGAGCCCTGCTGTTTGAAACACATTAGAGCTGAATAGAACAATAAGCAAAGCTGGACAGTTCGGATTTCGCCTACAAAGCACTGTTTTAAATACTTTCTCTCTCCTTCTGTGTCTAGCCTCCGCTTGGAGTCTCTTGTCAGAATTAACAAGCTTAGGAAGCCCCACCAGCTCAGTGTGTGTGTGTGTGCGTGCCTGTCCCTAAAAAGACCAATCCAGTTTGGGTTTTGTTAGAGGCAAAGGGGGAAGGGGGAAGGAGGCAGTTCACCTTATTCGTACCAGTTGACCCACTGGAAGCCAGACCGCCAAGAGAAATAAAGCGTTTAGGTGCAGTTTAATAGCTGTAAATAGTAGCAGAATTAGCATGAGAAAGTAGCCAGGATTTCGTCTTCATTTTTGCGGAAAAGTTTAACACTTTTGTGTGTGTGCATATTAAAGTGTTACATAACTAAAATACTCTTATTATTCTAAATCTGTAGCACATTTATAGATTATTAGAATTTATTGTTTTTAAAATGTCAGAATCTACCTTCAAAACATTAACAACATGGTGGCAGTAAAAGCACTGTGTGATTCTCACACACACATACAGTGGGGCCTGAGTAACAGGGGTCTTTGTGTCAGTGGAGAAGAGAGAGAGAGGCCACGCGGGGGTTTAGCTTCCACTCTCGTCCACTAATGCACCACAGGCCTTCATACGCCTCTCTATACACACACACAAAGCAGCATGTGAATATTTAGACTACATAAACCTGAACTCGTGTGTGTGTGTGTTTAAACTGTTTCACAGCCCTCCATACGCCTTTATGAGCAGGATGGAAGCCGAGGTGCCTCTCTCCTACCGAATGAAGCAGCAGACCTGTGGTAGTTTTATGGCCAGGGCCTGGTAGATTTGTTTTCTTATCTTTATCGCTGCACAGATAGTAAATTACCCCCACCAGATCCCATCTTCTTTCATCCCCTTATCCCTTTCTAAAGTTGCACAGTCCAGACTTAAAAGTTAAGCTGGACTTTTTGTCGCGGTAAATTACTCGTATGTCCCGGATTACGCGATGCCAGGCGGAGCTGCGTTGACTCGTCTCTCCCTCTGCACCTCGCTCGCTCTCCCTCGTCTGTCTTTCCTCATCGGGCAGCCCCTCTAAAGCACTCGGCTTTGACAATCTCTCTTTGTTATCAGTATTTATGTTTGGGACAAAGCTGGAAGGAATGCATTTCATGTCGGGAGATTATTACGGGGGAAAGGAAGTATCTGTTTCATGTAGGTGCTGTCTCAGCCCGTGAAACAAACGATGGCTGTAATTTCATGTGAAGCGTATAGCCCCTAATGACTTTTTCCCCTTCTCTCTCTCTCTCTCTTTCTCTCTCTCCCTCTCTTTCCATCTGTGCTCGCACCTCCTCCCCTCCTGCAGCACTTGCAAAAACAAGAGAGTGCGTGTAACTCGGAGTCCTGCTACTACTACTGTGCGTTGTGCGACTACTCCAGCCGAGCCAAGCTGAACCTGCTGCAGCACCTCCGGTCGGTCAAGCACCAGCAGAGCGAAGGCCTCCGCAAGCTGCAGCTGCACCAGCAGGGCCTTCCTCCTGACGAAGACAACCTCGCAGATATTTTCTTCGTCAAGGACTGCCCTCCGAACGAATCTGGTGAGTGCACCATTTAGCCCACTCCCATAGCACATACCTCCTCCCTCAAACCCAGACCTGGAGCACCTCTTCTCCCGATGTAAAACATGCCAGCTGCCTAATCTGCCTAAAATGAACATGTTGTTCCCATTACGGACCGTCTTTTTATATCAGTACCACACTCGGCCCCGTACGCAGTGACATCTTTAGCAGGCATGCAGAAGGTTATGAAACTCTACCTTGGGAGGATC
Source organism: Enteromius radiatus (assembly GCA_032357445.1). Classification (NCBI taxonomy): domain Eukaryota; kingdom Metazoa; phylum Chordata; class Actinopteri; order Cypriniformes; family Cyprinidae; genus Enteromius; species Enteromius radiatus. Next base: position 15,301,601 of record JAUCMS010000052.1, on the reverse strand, counting down.
TCACAGTGAAATTCTTCCCCCTGGAGTGAGCTTTAATTTCCTTTCTCATGACCAAAGCAATTTGGCTTTCATTTAAAAGTTTCGGAGCTGCCAGAAGCTAATAAGTGTAACAGGACTGTAAAACATTTAGAGACGCACACCAAAAAAAAAAAAAGATTAATAGTTTTATTTGAGAGGGACCTGTAATTTAAAACATAAGAGCGAGTCAGGGACCAATGTATAATAATGCCCACTTTAATGCCGCACGACCAAATGAACGCTTAACTTGTTTTTGCTTTGCCTGACCTGGCCGAGGGAAACGACTAACACGTTTTCAATGGCATTCCAAAGCAGAATTAATCTCTGTTCCCCAAAGTGTCCTGTTTATATATGAACTCCAGAACCAGATGGGATTAAACGGAGAACCATATGTGAAATTTCAGCTCCAAAACTACCCATATTGGAAATAAACGAGTGTGTTTTACATTTGGCATTAATTATATCTGGATCAAAGGTGCTGTGGAGTCGGGGTGCACCAAAGGACCAGTTAGATAAATCATTATTTTACTTTTAGAAAGACAACCTACCTCTGTTGCACATTATAGGTTATTGATTATTTGTTTTTAAAGTACCAGAAAACCAACATTTGTATCCCACAGACTGCTTTGTTTTTGGACTGCCGCTAGTAAACACCATATCACGTGTATTTCTTTACAGCATATTCAAATTCAAAGGTTATTCCCAAGTCTCACCTTTCCCTCCTAGCGTTTCCAGCTATAGCTCATGGCTTTTATATTTACCCCAGTCCTTCAGAACGGCGCTAATGTGTATAAACTAACAGACTCATTCAGAATTTATGCTTGCCGTTTAACGACCGTAGTTTTTTTTTTTTCACTTGTATGAACGTCAGACCAAGCAGACGAGGTGGGCGGACTGCAGACAGAGTGCATTACAGAAAAGATAAACCCTTTTTCGTTGTTTTTTGGTGCTCTAGGCGGACTCTAGAGCAGCTAATGTTTTGATTATACACAACTACGCTTGGTTCAATTAAAGAGTAACTAGCTTTAATAGGTTCGAGCCTCAAGCACAGCGCGTAGGGAGAGTTAGAGGGTGCCGTTCAACTTCTTTTTTTTTTTTACAGCTCCAGATCTTAGTAGGAGAGAGATTATTCAGGTAGTTTAACCCCGTAATCCTAATGTTTGAAGTGCTTTCAAACAGGCCCAACACTGGTGAGGTTAAGGAAATGGATCGCTGGCACCAGATAAATCACAACTTATTTTTGTTAATTGTTCCAACTGGCAAGTGTTAGCGGTAAATAAATAAAAAAGTTATCCAAATGCCAGCGCAGGAGGGAGGGGAGGATAAATTGGCAGGGCCGGGGGGAGTCTGCCCTCCCCGTGACAGTGCCCACTGCGTTCTCAGGACCGGGCCGGGTGCCTGTGTGTATGTGATGGTAATAATTTGTGTCTCTGCTCCAGAGAAAAGGTCCTGGAGTAAGCAACATTTCAGCCCTCGCTGAATTACAGCTCTATGTTAAAGGGGGCCGGTAGGTTTTCGTGGGTATAACTCCTTAGTTTAGCATTTTCTGGTCATTAGTCAGTTTCATGAAGAGAGGGAGAGAAGAAAAAAAAAGATTTATTTAACTGCTGACCTGTATCTTTCTTTTAAAAGCAGCTCCGTGGAAACTCGCCAAATAATTATAAAACCATTTGGGAATAAAGGTTAGAATGCCATTGACTTCATGTACATGTGAATGGATTTCGTTAAACAATTTTGATGCCATTTTTAAGACGTAATTAAGGGGAGATTTTGTGGCGCTTACGGTGGTTAAATAAAGGAGAAATGCATTAGTGCCAAAAGCCACACTCAGCAAACTACAGCCATGCCGTAGCACGAGGGCCATATATCCGACTGCTTATTGTTTAATTAGACTACAAAAGCACGGCGAAAAGGGTTTGCGCTGCAAAAATTCACTAGCGTTGTTTTTGTTGATAAACGCAAAGCATTAAAACATGGCCTTGCACACAGTTTAGACTTGCTTTGCGTACATCAGGGAGACAAGAAGTCGTACATTCCGGTCTTAGTGGCGCAATTGCTGCGGTGCGTGATAATGAATCCGACCTCTATGGGCCCAACGTGCTAAATTAGCCAAAAGTATGGCAGATCTCTCGCAGTGCACTAATATATAGTAATATACCTTCCTAAAGAGACTATATGAGCCCATCCTCCCTGAGAATCAGACTGCCAAGTCTCCCAGGGTGACTGTAATTCCCTGCGCTCGGGACCCAGAAGGCTCATCATTTACACAAGGTAAACATCATGAAGCTGAGAATTTGAAAAGGCAATGGGGTTGTGTGGTTAAGCATGTTTTTGAAGTGGCGCCCCTCATTTGTAAATCACATCCCTGGATATGTGAGGCCCCTGCAAACTCATATTTTACACAGATGTGCGATACGTATGAACGGGCAAAACGCGGGAGGGTTTTGTTTATTAGCTTCTAAATTATATTTACAAAGATGATTTCCATCGTGGAATAACTACTGCTTTTCTGAATTTTCTCATAAAGCCAAATTGATAGCTTAGGAAAGTTTTTTTTTGTGTTAATCTTTTAGCTATTGTGTTAAATTATTTGATATTCCTATATAAATATTGAACACATTTATATTTGTGATAGAAAGGTTAAATAACAGCAACAGTGTCTTTGTTTGTGTGTGTGTGCGCGCACGTGTGTGTCCACATGTATTTTAGCCCTTAAAGAAAGACAAAAGAAGAAAGCACTATAATTGCGTGTGTGTGGAGTGGGACCTATTTCTCTGCCTTGTAGCTTGGCCTGTAAAATGCCTGATGGGCTTGTTGATGCATAAAGGGCTTTTTTGCATCCTTGGGTTGCTTCTCCATTTTGTCGTGTCTCTCGGAGAGGAGATGGGATCTTATGGAGGTAATTATTTCTGAGAGTCTCCCCCGCCACACTTACCCCCCTCCTTCCATGTGTATTAAAACTAGGCAAGAAGAGGAGACCTTTGTCTGGCAGGGGCTTAAACAAAAGGCCTAGCTGACTTTGGAGATGAACACGTCTTTAAATGCTGCTGCCGGATGGGAGCTGAGAGAGCCCCGCATGTCCCACTCTTTTGTTTCTTCTGAGTGATAATGCTTCAGGAGGTTTGCAACCAGGGCCAAATTACCACCAATGCAGTGAGAACCATTTTCATGGCAGCTGTAGGCCAACAACATGCACTAATGGACATGCTCTCCGTCTCTTTCTGGTATAGATTGGCGTAAAAAAAGACAAAAAGAAAGGCGCGTTTTGTTTTAGCCTGACGCAAGCGTGTATATGAAGAGGACTGCGTGCTTTGTTCGGTTACACTCTGAATGCGATCCTCAAAGCTGCTCTTTGTTTTTTCCCTGTGGTCGCATTCTCATCCGCCTGCATTTCAGCGCCATGACAAGATATTTTAACGGTTTAGGTTATTTTATTTTTTTCTATTTTGAGGGCACACAAGCAATTATAAGAGTTACTTTTCAAGATCGCATCCCTAGACAGTGTTTCCAGGGTTTGTGGCCATAATTTGTAGCCATTACATAAACTGAAATGGGAAAGCAGTGGAGTGAAAGATATGACATACAGCCAAATCGGTCTCATCATTCTGTTAGCCATGGGTGATGTACTAATGCAAGGCCATCCATTTTCCCTTTGATTCCTTACACAAAGCAGGAGGCGCAGAGGCGGCCACATTCCACTGTGATTAGACGGAGATGGGCCAGGCTGCAGGAACACAAGCCTGCAGAGTTTTTTCACTCTCCTGCTATCGTACCTGAAAGTTTTACAAAAAACAAAACAAAACACGCATTCCCAGAAAGATAGAACAACAGGAGATCAGCTTGATTATCGGCCATGTATAAAATTACCAAGTTTTTGGTGTAAAAAGTCATTACTACAGTAAGCAGTGCCATCGCCGTGATTGCAAAGGAATGCTTTTTCACAGAAAATAGGCCATCCCTCGTGAAACACGATCTTCACCAAGAGAGGCTTTTTGTTGATGGACATAAATTGTCTCAGGAGATCCATAGCCCGACCCCGAGTTTATATTGCTGTATCATTAAATGGAGACAATACTCGAAGTTCAAATCATTTTTTTTTCATGTCATAATAAGTCAGTTATGCGTATGTGTGTTATTATTCTTGCAAAGAGCAGTGATTTTACCAGAAAAGCTCAAAACCATTTTTCAGATGGCAGGCACTCAAGATTGAGTCATTTCTGAATAATTCCGTCCAATGCTATCATAATTATTCTGCGGTTTCCGCGTGCAGAAAGTCCAAAATTATTTTCGAAAATAGCCAGTTAGTGCTTTTGAAAATACATGTTTTAGAACCAGCGTCCCGGTTGTTTTTCTTTCAATGAAATCCTCCTTCGGTAAGGAGTGATACAAAAGCTAAATTGTTACCTCATGTTTTAACAGGGTGTTGTGGCCACTGACAGTTTAAATTAGCAGAAATTGCAATGATTATTCACATTAACATACCTGACTTTAAACCATTATGCTTATTTAAAGTCCAAGGGACTTGTTCTTTGCATACTAATGTATTATTTCACACCATAGGGACTTTTTTGTTTATTTGGTTAGTGGCCATGACAGATAGTAAACATCCAGGAATGTGATACCTTTAGAAAAGCATGACAGTTTCGATTTACATACGCTTGAAAAAGTAGGCCCTCTTTTGTTCATGCTGAACAATGCTAATAAGCCCCGCATAGTGAGCAGGCGACTAAAGGGGCCGTGTTTTAGTAAATATACAGTACACATGACCGCTAAAGGTGTTAGCTGACAGCCTACAGAGACTTGATCTGGTCTTAATTCAAACAGGGAGAAGAAAATTGCTCCGCGGCTTCCTCATTGTGTGGTGACTTCACTGACATTAACCATAGGAGATAGTACAATGCTCTCTGTCACAGGGCATTAGGGGAAACAAGGCATTGTCAAAGCTTGGAGGACGTCACAAAGACAGGCAGCATAGAGCTCTGATAAAGCAGCAATTAACTAATTGCCTCAAGCAGTACAACAGCAGACTAGTGTTATTATTAATGTGTGATAATACGGATGGATCTCTCACACACGGATACTTCCACTGGGTTACACTTGTGATGAGACTGCAATAGTGTGACGTGTGTGGCTGTGCTTCCAACACCCTTGTCATTAGCTATCATCTCCGAGAGAGCGTTGGGCCCTGAATCTCTTCACTTCTGATTAGATGGCAGGCCATTGATGACTGAGGCGTCCAGGTGTCAGGGTAAAGTTAGTGACCCCGTCCTCCCCACTGCATCTCGCCTGCAAGTAATTAGTCCTGACTCCAACCATCAGCCCTCTGTTTCTCTCTCTCTCTCCTCCCCCCTCCATCTCTCACTCTCTCTGACCTTGCATCCTTTCTCTCATTCATCTGAGATAAAATTATGTGTGTGGGATGTTTGTAAAAAATGACAGTACACACATAAATTTTGTCTATGGATACATAATGAGTAAATGTATGTATGTATGTATATATGCGTGTATGTACTGTATGTACATATGAAGAGTTTATTTGCAAAAACAATAATGTTTTTATTGTGGTAGTTTTTTAACCTAGCCAAAATAACCCAACTGCAGATTAACTGGAATGTACAATTGAATAATTGTTAAAAATGAGGTATACTTTTTTGCAAATGGACTCTTCATAATTTTTTTTTTATTACATATTTGAAAAGTCCAGTCAAGGTTGCATTTAAAACAAATATTTTTTGAAATATTTTTAAGTTAAAATAAAAGCTTTCTGTTGTAATATATTTAAACATTATTTCTAATCCTGTGATGGAAAAGCTGAATTTTCAGCAGCCTTTACTTCAGTCTCCAGTGCCACATGATTCTTCAGAAATCATTCCAATATGCTGATTTTATACTAAATAAACTTTTTTTTTTAATCAATGTTAAAAACTCTTGTGATACATTTTTATCAAGATTCTTTGGTCAATAAAACATTTAATAGAACAGTGTTTATTTTAAATGCATATCTTGTGTAGCATTAGAAATAATCAATCTTACTGACCACAAAGTTTCGAATGCCAGTATATATAATAATGAACATGTGAACATAATGAATAACACAGCATTTATTTTGGCTTATGTTATTTTCAGAATTCATCAATAATTTTATTTAAAACCTTTTCTAATATAAATTAATTATGCAACATTAATTTTATTTTTAAATGAACCTAGATTAATAAATGCAGTAAATAATGCACGGTACCTAATGCATTATCTAATGTGCATATGTACTTACACTCTCTGTTTCATTAACAGATTCATTTTCAGTCTCTTGGGTTTAGCGTAGATGGTAAACTGGACTGTTTATTATCTTCTCTCTCTTTTGCTCCCTTTCTTGTTCTCTGATAGAGACGGCTTTCCTCATTTCCCCCTTTCCTTTTCCCCATCCACCTCATCCATCACAACAAAGTATGGAATTGATAGGCGGTATTGATTATCCATAGCAGTGCCTAATCGTGGCTAACCATAGGAAGCTTTGCAGATTTAGCCAGCGTCAACCAGAGCCAGTGATAATGCAGCTGGGAGTTTGGACTTAATGCTGTCATCATGTTCTCTTACAGCGACTGACCACCGTTAGACATGTTAGACAGCATCCCCTCTGGACCAAGCATATGACTTAAGGACAACTTGAAACGTCATTCGCAATGCATTTAACGGCAATGTGACACATTCCCTGAATGTTCAGGTGGGAATTATTGTGAGTTTGGGATGGTTGATATTATTTTTGTTTCTTCCTTCTTAGCTTCGGTTACATTGGCAGGAAAAGAAAAGGTGGAGAAACATTAGTTTTTCCCTTTTAAAATAATGTAATGAATTATGTGAAATATAACCAAGATGTTTATTAAGACTGTAAATAGCCTCAATTTTTTTTCACAGTGTATTGAATGTTAGTTTTTCAATATGTTCAGAGCAACACAACAGGAATATTCAAAAACGTCCGTTTCAATCCAATTGCATAAATGCAAACGTTCACATTAGGCTGCTTTTTCCCATCTTCTCCCCCCCCCCATGTCTGCTTCCTGCACTGATGAGTAACTCTATTTAATAGGCTGCCATTATGCAGGCAGATTGGGAAGTTGACTGGGAAGTGCTCCTAGCTATTGCTGCATTTGAACCCTGTTAATATATGCAAATTAAAAGGAGTCGGGCCTCGGGATTGGTCCTGTTTTAAATAAAACGCGAATCTGATCAAGGCAATCTGCAGATGGGGTGTTATCAGAGGGAGCCGGAGCAGCGGTTGATGATTCCTTGCCTGTATCTCTCTCTTCCATCATACTGCACTGCATTAAAGAGACATGATTCATCAAGCACAGGCACTAGTATTTTATGAAATTTCGCTCTCTAGGGCAAAGGCTTTTTTCCTTAATCAGAAGACAGTGGGCCTGCTTAAGTAGAGTGCTCCACTCCGCGGTCATGCTGGATTTTCATTTAATTTGTTTGTGTGAAGGGGGGGAGGGGGACATCCAAGGGCAGGTGTGTATGAGCGTGTGTGTTCCCCATTATGTTTTACAGTGCATAAACTTTATGCACGCACCTGTCAGAGAACGTATCAACGGTGGAGTTTACTTTTAAATAGGAGGAGCAGCTATTATTTCTGATGGGAATTTAATGTGGTACGCACTCGCAGAAGCTACAATAGGTAGCGTTAAGTACTGTCATTGAGGCGAAGGCCTGTTGATTGTTCATTGACTGTGTCTAGGTGTGCTGGAGTGCTTCTGTGGCATTTGCATAATACATGGGCCAAAAACCCCTGATGATTTCGAGCTCATTTATAGCTCTTCAGCCCTCACAATTACAACCAAGGATACCTGAAACAAGCATCCCCTTCAGAGCTCGACCAGCTCCTTTGTGTGTTAGCGTAGGGGTTAAAATGGCAGAAAAATGTGGCTATTTTTCTTTCATTAGCTGCTGCTAAGGAATATCTTCTTCTGTGGACACCCTCTCACAAACCAATTAACTCGGTTTGAATAATTCATCATTCAGGGGCGGCTGTGGTCCAAAAAGGGAACAAACTGATAATAAGATCCAGATCCCAGTATGTGTGGCGAAGTAGGACAGCGCAGACACCTCCAAACCTTCAGTACGCATGAAGGATCCGTGCCACAGAAGGTCATTTTCATCTCTCTCTCTCATTGTCTCATGCTTGTGTTTCTGATAATGCCACATACCATACACACTGATTCTTTCCGCTATAATACACCTCATGCCTCTGTCAGCTCGCTTTCCCATGACCTGCTCTGGAGATCGGCACAATACAGTCACTTCATCAGGGCTTCCTCTCCACCGCCACTGCTTACAGCTATAGCTCTGCTCTTATAATCTCACCATTCTTCCCAGAAACTATTCACTTATGACTTAATTAGTCATAATTTTGAATGAACAAGGAGTCAGGTGATTGGGGGTAAGAAAGGAGATGGAGGGATGAGAAAATGGGTGGATTGATGTGGCGTGAGACTGTCTGACATTCCTGCGTGAAAGGATCATCTAACAGCTGAAGCTCGTAATCCAGCCCTGTTGATAGAAAGACATCTCTCAGACCCCCTGGCCATGTTCGAGAAGAACTGCCCGAAAGGCCCCATGAAATTGCTCAGCGACATCCTGTATTAAGGTATTTCCTATTGAAACAGGAAGTTTGCATGGCACATGTGCTACTGAATAACTCCTTTTGTTTATTTTTTTTATAATAACATGTTTACGTCACTATGATTTGCAAGTTGTTTTTTTTAAACGGCTCATGCTAACAGCTTAGCCTGCTATCTTTATAATAGCACAGAAAGGCTACTGTTGCTTACCTATAACAATAATTTTTTACTTTTTAAGTAAGTTGATATTATGACACAGCATCTGTTTTCCTTGAAGACTTATATAAATATATATATAAAATTTTTTATTATTTTTTAAGCATTATTCTAAGCATCTTCCTTATTTCTTCAGTGTTTCTTTCTTCCTCCTCTCCTCTTGCCCCACCCTGCTGGAAAAGCCATTAAGGCATTGTCTCAAGCTTGTCAGATCATGGCCAGGCAGAGGGGAAATATTCCATCTGAGCGGCACACTGTCTTCAAGTGCTGCAATTAAGAGTGTCAGCATGCGGCCACGGTCCTGTCTGACTGTGAGGGGACGGGGGGGTCGTCAGGCCCGTGTGACCGAACACACACATGGCTGGAAGCGAGCAACCCTGCCCTCCCCGGTACGACACCACCGCTCTGTTTGATAAAGGAAAACAGACGATTTGTGCAGAAACTCCAGTGAGTGCAGAGCCAATGAGACACTCTTGTGGGTCAAGTGCTGCATTTGCATTTTGATGGGATGTTATTGAGTAATTAATGCACTAGTCAGAATGTATTACCCCAGGAGTGAATTGAAAGGTTCATTACCAAATCGCCCTCACTCCAGGAATAGGTATTTCTCCAGGCGTTTGCCTCTGACATGTTGTTCTTCTCTCCCTCTCTCTCTCTCTCTCTCTTTCTCTGTCTCATCGTGGCAGGCTGTAGAGGTGAACAGTGGCTCTTAATAAGGGCATTCACTTTGGAGAGCGCTCGTCATAGTAAATGTACACATCAGGGCCTTGCCTCCTTGTCACTATAATTGCTTCTGGAGGTTCTTAACAGGCCAATCTTCATCAGCCCAGGCCATGTTATGAATAACACGGGCATCGGAGGAATTCATGCTTAATAAAACGGACCCAATTTATAAAAATGGAGGGCATTGTTTACAAAGCACACACAGAGAACTCTCCACTTTAAGATTTTCCATTAGAGAAAGACGAAAATGGGCTGGGTATTGCCAGCTATGTCACAATACAAATATATCAGTATGTAAAATATTAAATATTATTAAGATTATTCATATTTAGATAATAAATATTAGTAAATATTGTAGAATTCCAGGAGTTATAGAAATATCAATATAGAAATAAAGAGATAATTAACCGATATTGAAAAAAAACCGATATTGAAAAAAAAAACAAAAAAAAAAATAATGTTTTATTATGTTATTGTTTTTTTATTATTGTGTTTTATTATATTCTTTTTTAGTTATTTTTAATCTAATTAAAATATCCCAACTGCAGTTTGATTGACATAATTGGAAAAACATGATTTTTGAAAATGTTTAAAAATAGCTGTCTCTTTAAATACTCTTAAAATATAGAATTTAATTTATGTATCAAGCCCATGCAAAATATAAAAATAAATATTTTGAGAAGCACTAAGAAATAAATCTAACAGATATTTAATCATTATTTTATTATTCAGCTTTTAAAAAATAATTTAATTATTAGTATTTTATGGAACTACATTTAAAATATGGGCATGCACAAAAAGTATCCAACGTCAGCCTATTTAAAAAAAAAAAAAAAAAGATATACTGTGCATACCAAAGATATACTAGGATTCCATTCTTGATGTATAATGCATAATGTTTATGTACTTCAGCGGAGCTCAAAGTACATTGCAACTGAATATACTTTACAGCCGGGTGTATACTACCACCTAGTGTGTATTACAGCTGAATGTATATCATTACTTTAGTATATAATACACCTCTAATTTCTCTGTAGCCTCACTTATTTGGCCCCCCTCTTTCTTTGCTGCCAAAACCAGCAGCGTACAGAGGGAAATCTGAGTGTGCTATGAGATTAAAGGCTGAAATCAGGGCCTTGTGAGCAATCATCAGTTCCCAAGAACATTCTTTCATTTTCCATTCTTCCACCCTAATGCTAACCGTTTCATGTCACAACATTGTTGTTGCTTTTATCATCCTATAATAACTCTCCTGCAAAAAAACGGGAGGGAGATTGAAAGAAAAAGAGGCTAAGAGGGGCCTGTTCTTTCTCTGCTATCACTGTAAATTTACACAAGGCCCTTTTGCTGTCACTGGAGCAGTTCCTCTTATATTAGCGGTCTTGTCTTTGGCCTGGACTTAAACCCAGATATATTCCACCAAGACATTTATAGCCATTGTTCTGTTTTCCATAATGAAATCAAGCATTGTTTCCTGCCTCACATGTTATTTTGAGCCTAATAGCCTCAGCGGGTGCGAGTGTGGTGTCTCTGATTTGTGCGTTGGGGACAAAATGGCGACCTGGTAGGCTCGCAAATCCCCCGTCTTCCATCATCCGGCTTGTCCGTCAGCGGGGCATCAACGGCACCAAACTGCAACCCATCTCCTGGCCCATCAGCAGGTCTCACACGCCAGTGAATTCGAGCCTTTTGTTCCCACTTGGGCTGATAGGAATGAGGAGGTAGACCACGGAAAAGCAGAGCAATTTTCTGCTATTTAAGCTTGGAGAGATGGCGCTCCTTATGTGTGTGTGTGTGTGTGTGTAGAGGCGTTTGGAGGGGAACGAGTTTGTATGGAGTCACTGGATGAGATTTTTTAGATTTAGGCATGCATGGAATTGGGGGTGAGATAATCGAGGATGTGAAATTGAAACCTGTCAGCTAGCGATGCCATCCTTTACCCCAACACCACATGCGCAAACACAAATCTCAAACCGGTCTACCTTTTCGTTCATTTGTGATTCTCGATCTCAAAGCACTTTGTAAACAAAACAAAATGTTTTATTTGTTTTGTTTGTCTCAATATATGCAAAGTATACTAGGTTACTACTCTATATAGTTCTCACAAAACATTGAGACACACTGATAAAAACTGATGTTTAATTGCCTTAAAAACAATGGCAGAGTTAATTACCTTAAAATGAGAGAAAAAGACAAACATATGCAGTGCCGTCTTCCCTGTAGCTATGTCAACAAAGCCACTAAGAGAGCTCCTTATGAAGTATGTCATGTTGTATTATTTTAATTACTGTTTATCAGTTTAATTTTGCTTAAACTTGTTTTTTTTTTCTTTTACCCCAGGTTATAAAATGTTATATGGGTGCTCATTATTAATCAAATTTATTTGCTCGTCAAGCAAGCCATGTGACGACCGGCGTCCTGCCTCCAATGACAATTGCAAACAGTAGCCTCCTTTTTAAGGTATAATCACCCATCTCTTCTAATTAGGGGAAGAATGTGCACTAGATACAAAGGGCTCTGTGAGGATGCAGCCCCGAGCAAGCGATAACTCCCATGCCTCGCTGCAGCCTGATCTGGGATCGGCTTTTGGAGGCGGTATCTGACATTAGATTAAGGGAGGTTATTTGTGGAGGGGGAGTTACTCAGGTTACATTCCTTTAAGGGAAGTGGCTGGCCGGCTGGCACCCTGTCTTCATTTCACAGGCTGGTAAAGTGAGCAAGGCCCTCTCGTATTATTCACCGGGGCAGGCTGATCGAAGCTCGGCTCGATAGCACTAAACCAGCTCATGCTCCGAAGATTTGTCTTACAAAACCTTGAAAACTGCTCTGAACATCCATACATTGATTTTTGTTGGCGGGGATCTCCGGGGCTTTCATGTAGAGGCAGGATCCATGCAGGGATGAGGAGAGGGCTTCCCCCTTCACCAGAGTGTACCGCCAGAGCGGGGGGATTCCGTTTCAATAACCCGGCCGAAGGAATTAAAAACACACAGGGCTACTAGAGCCACAGCACCCTGTTATGCTGAAGTCTGCTATACACGCGCACACTTGAACACCTTTTTATTTCGAAAAAAGTGCATATACAGTATTGTAGTGACTATTGTAAAAAGCTTGCAAGATACAAAAACTTAACTTTGCTGTGTGCCTTCATTTGGACAAAAATGCAAGGCCACTCTTCTACTTCTTTTTAACATCTAAGCAGATTGGTTTCCTATGGAAATTTGTTTCCAACCCAGAGTTAAAACAGTGCCTTAATATCTTACAATCGGGACTTTTTACATTTGTCTCGCAGTCTGGCTTTATGTATGTATATGTAACAATTTGAATTTATATCTATCAAATTGAATTTATTTCTCAATCCAGCATAATATATCACAATGTAAAATCAATTTTACAGTATGTCTAACAATTTGAATTTGTATCTCTCAAACTTGCATAATACTTCACAATATATTGACTATATCTCACACTTGAGACTTTTTACTCATAAATATGATTTTGTATCTCACAGTTTCACTGTGTATTTAAAAAAAAATCTTATTTTAAACTTTATTTCACAATTACCTGTTTTTCTCCCCCCTCTGAGGTGGAAACAGGCTACCGTAATTTCCTTCATTCTCCCTTGTTCTCTCTCTCTTTTCGTCTCTTTCTCCTTCTCCTTTAGTATTAATTCCTGTGCCTTTGATGTGATAAGGAAGTGCTAAATCAAAGTGAGGCCTAATTACATATCTTGGGACCGGCTGGTTGTAAGGCATTGTTCATACTGTTAGAATGACGGGTGGCAGCGAGAGCGTGTGTAAAGGGAGGGCTCAACGTGTGTGTGCGCGTTTCTGGCTGGCAGCTGCCAGCATGCGTGCCACCTGCTATACATCTCTCCATTAGCATAATCACTCTCCGGCAAATGGCAATAATAGTGTCATGCACCTCTGTGTAATTGCCACTGTCATAATATGTGCCTGACGATTTTGTTTCCTGACTCGACATGGAGGGAGGCAAAGATCTCTAGTGCCACATTCACACTGAAGTGCCTTTGATCTGAGGCCCAGGAAGGACATCCCTCTTTTAGTCACTGGAAAAGCACCTTATCAGATGCAAATCAGAGGCTGCTTTTTGCATGACAGAAGGTTAGGGGTTTTTTTGATCACAGGGATTATTAATAAAACTCTAAACATGCACATGCTGGATTTGTGCTCTATACATTACACAGTATAATCTTGCTTGTATATTTCCAGGCAAAACTAGTTATTAAAGAAGGCCGGAGATGGAAAAGACCTTCTCTGAGAAATTTCAGTCTTGTCCGACACTGATGTTTTACATAATTAGTCACTCACATTTTCCTTCAAGGGACAGCTAAGGCAAGAAGATGAATAGCTAATGATCGCATAGGCCAGGGGCGATGAAGTGCGAGCGTGAGTGACAGCCGCCGTAGCCATTGTGACGAGCTCATATCCTAATTGGGCCGGAGTCTGCTGGAGAAGGAAAATGGAAGAATCGGAAAGGGAGGGTGAACAGCACAAACAGCAGACAAGCTAAATAGAAATTCTAATGGATTGCATGCTCGTCTTGCTGACACTTCATTGCACCTAACATTGCTACATTTTGCAAGGGTGGCAAAAATTATACATTTACTAAGATGACGCATGCATGTATTTTTCTCTCAGACAGGGTGTGGGTTGTAGTTAGCCACCCCATTGTTTGATGTATGGCGACCAAACTGGGCGTGCGTTTGTGTAATAGAAATGGATGGAGGAATCGTTTTGAACGTTTTGTTTCTTTTTTGTTATTCATATATCCTTTACCTTTTTGACATTCTGACATTCAAGGACGCAGGTCTTGGATGGTGGATGATAAATTCTGAGCAATCCCTCCTCTAATCGTTCAGAGCAGGAGGAAAACACACTGCCTTTTTAAAGCATCTGTGTCTTAAACTGTCATTGATTAAATGTTAACTGATATACTCCAGTTGGCAATCTTGTTAGAGCTTCCAGTAGCCAAGATAGACAGTTTAGAGTCCCGGCTGATCAATATTACAGATAAAGATTTCATCCATCAATGAGCTCCCAAAACAAAAGGTGTCTGTTACCTGATTAGGCCGGCCAGAAAGTCTCTCCCCCTCTGGACTGCCGACGCAGCATGAGGAGTTTCATTCGATCGGCTACAAACATGGAGCCCATGTAATTACAGCGCCAAACAGTTCCGCAGATAACATGCCTTTGACTTAGCTCCGGATAAAGGTTAATCTCCCTCTGTCTGTCCAGCGAGATGGGTCTGGGCTTTATATATTTATTTAAGTCCTCCGCTAAGGCCAGGGCCAGGGGCTGTTAGCGTGGAGCCTGGGAGGAAAGAGTTAGAACCTCCTGCATACCAATGCCAGCGCAAATGACCGAATCGATGGCAGAATGGCCACTGCTGTTTAAGAGTATCAATAAATGTTCCCTTATTTCCTCCTCAATGGCTAAGTGTTGTAGTTAAAAGTCCAACAGATGTCTTAATTGAAAGTTAATTTTAAATCAATGCAGAAAGTCATTTAAATATTGATCGCGCTCTTTTGATTCAAATTGTATGCGGACCGCCCGGGCCCGGCATAATTCGCCCATCGTTCCTCTTTTTTTTTAAAACAACTTTGTTCAAATTCAATCAATAAGCCACAATTAGTATGTTGTGAAACTGCCATTGACACTTCCTAAAGGCCCACAGGCAATTTCATTGTCTTTTCTGACACAGAAACAGTGTCTCCTTAATTACAAAGTACTTTTATGGCGTTTTAATTATGTCGGTTCATCGTAAAATCAAACAGACGATCTCTCTAATGCAGAAGCTTCATGTTCGAATGCCTTCCTGTCCTTTCATTTCAGGTTCCATGGCTATTAAAGAGACTTATGGGCCCCTGAAAGCAGGGCATCTGCTGTACTTCTGATTTTCTCTGTATCAGACAAATGGAGGCAAGAACGACAGGCGCTGGAAGGGGAAAAAAATAGGGAGAGAGAGAGAGAGAGAGAACAAGGAACATTGTCAGAGGCCTCTGTCTATCAGGGTAATCTTATTTATTTAAAGCATATGTCTGCTGGTACTCCTTTGTCAGGGTCTATTAGGGGGCAGTGCAGCCCATATGACATTGTTTAGCAAGTAATGAAATGGACATTTTTTGCATGTTTTTATAGAGTTGTAAGGGAGCGCACGGACTCATTCATTTCTTTCGATGGATGCCATCTCCTAGCCATCACCGCAGATCGAGCTGCACAGCTATTGTCAGTCCCGTTTCCATTCAGAAATTTGGCCTGATATTTTGTCTAATTAGATGTGGCCACAGAGAACTCCGTTTTCTATCCTGTAGGAATCCTCCGAACGTTAGCATGGCCGCCGTACCCCGTAAATGACCCCTGTTTTGATCGATCATAATAACTTGCTTTTGGAATTTGCCATTGTAGTCAGTTTTGGTACTTTCCAGTCCACTTTTTTTCCCTCCGTCTTTTTTTTTTTTTCGGAGGATGATGCAGCTCTCTGTGTATATTTGAAAAATGTGCATGCGCACCAGACCGCCTTTTCAGTCGTCTGTGTCTCCTTGCTATGCGGTTAGGGGTTTGGCTGAGGCTTTCTGGGTTTCCAGAGCAGTCCTGCACAGGGGTGACAGATAGGTCTTATTTGTCTGATAGAGTTGAGCAAGAAAATAGATCTAGAGCTGGTTACTTCATTAGGTTCTCTCATTGATTGAACCTCCTGCTGAAGTGATGCTGCAGCCTCCTCTGATAACTGCTGGTAATAGAACAAAATGAATTCTTATCACAGAGATTGGAAAGGCCATTAACCCTGGCCCCCAGTGCTTTTCAGACGTCACAGACAGGAAGCCGTGCGGTGCGCGGGAGGAAAAAAAGCGCCATGCTCCGTCTGAGCCGAGGTCATATTGGCGGCCGTGTGTGAAATTTCCAGCCCTTTTGGCTCCTGTGTAGATGAAACGGCTACCCAGGCAGATGTTTATAATCATGTCTTGAATAAATATTGGATGGAGAATAATAAAAAAAGGAGAGAGAGTGAAAGAGGGAGAAAGGAGCAAGGAGGGGGAGAACGAAACGAGGAGGAATCTTTTTATATTATTTTCAAATACTAAAGTAAGCCCGGCCACGGTGCCTCCTTTCTCCGGATGCCTCAGGTGATCCGAATGGCACGGACACAAAAAGCCTTTTTGTGTACGATGCAGGTGTTTGGGGTTTGTCTGTGGAAACCTTTGAAGATGCATTCTTTAAAAGATTTAATGCTAGTTATTTGGAACCATTAATATCTCTTATGCGGGCGAGTGCAGAAACAGAAGTCTGCAGAAATGAAGGGGAAATTTGTGTTGGTGCAGCAAAAGCAGAAGCTTTAATCTTCATCATGTTTATTCATTTGATGGAGGTGATTAATGGGTTTGAGTGCATCATACATCACAGAGGAGCTGGTAGCATAGGAAAACTTTCTTGGATGAAAGTAACTGACAGCAACAAAAGACATTTTCTGATTGCTGATGCGTAAGGTGTACTGCAGTGGAAGTGTGCTTGTCTCAGAGAAAAGCCATTGATAGTGACCGTATGAAGAAATGAGCATTCTTAAGTATTTAGTCAAAAATCCTATATGAAAAATCTTTGCATTATTAGCAAACAAGTGCTAAAGCACCACTGTTATACATAGTTGCTTGATGTTCTTGCAAATGAGCTTAGTGCATTTGATTTTTAAAAAATCAAATACTGTAAAATATTAGACACCAATTATCAGAAAATCTTTTGGTTAATACGCAATCTACTTGGACGTCTCCACAGGTCCCTGCAGGAACTGTGTGAATGTGCAGAGCAGCTTTCTTGTGTCTCCCAGCAGTAGCAGCAGTGCCGCTGAAGGGAAACGGGCCCGCTCTCCGCGTGGATGTTTAGTATTTTAGACATGGTACATTAACGGCATCTGGTTAAGATCTAAATGCTTGTTAAATACACTGAAATTTGGAAAAAGAAGGGAGCAAGAAAAAAGATTTGAGTGGGGGGGACGGTGGATCAACAAGTCAGTAAAGCTTATTATCCTGAAAGTATTACAACTGGCCCTTAACAAAGTAGTACAGGGTTTCGAGTTTCAAAGATTCCTTTAAAATGGAGCGGCTCAAATGAAAACCATGGGGGGAAAGAATGTGACATCATGAAAACCGTGGGCAGCTCAGAGCCAACCTGTGGTGTGCTGGGAAATTAGTGTTCCTTACACCTCAACAAGACCAGACAGTCCAGAAATCATAATTACAACCAGATTGGTTTTTCACAAATGCTGAGATCAGGAAAATTATAACAAATGACAATCATATGAAGAACTGTTTTTATTATTATTATAAATAATAATAGTTTGCAAAAATACAATCTGTAAATGTTGTATTTAAATGAATACTGTAATTTATGTTAGTCTAGCTACACTAAGTTCTTTGTTATTCTTTGTTGAGAACCATAAATAAACCTAGAGTCTAAGGTGGAGGTGGGGGACACATTTTAATGAGCACAATCATTTTTGGGGGTATCCATGGTTGTGTACGGTGGTTGTCTCTTTTACTGGCCGGATAATGACCGGACTGAGGTGTGTTATAGTCCCCAAGAGGAGAGAGAGGGAACAGCTTGCCCTCCACGTCCAACATTACACTCTCTCTATTCCGGACAGGCCTGGCGCTTTAATGAAAAGAAGTGTCGGCCGTCATATTTATAAATTTCCATGGGTTCCTTTTCAGTTTTTTTTTTGCAGGTATGGTAGTTTTGCAAAGAGAACCGCTGCATTTTGATGAGGCCAAAACACGGCTATGCTTTAATTGCGACGCCTTCTTGACCCCGGTCTCCTTCCAGCGTGCCGATCATCCCACATCAGAGCAGGTCTCACGGGAGACTGGCGAACAGAGAGCCGTCGGAGATGTGTGGTTGATGTGTTTGCGGGTTTCGCTTGAAAGGGATGGCGGGGGCAGTAAAAGTTGTCTATGGCTCTGCTGTTTGCGATTAAGTTTGATGGGCAGAAAGTCTGCCGAACCCCCCTCGCACCCCTCCAGTGCTGCTGACACGCTGCCTCTGTAAAGCATTCAGATTACTCAAACTGTTGCCAGGGTCAGGCGCGGGGCAGACACCACTATGATGTATAGGAAAGCATGTCTGGGAGTTTCTCTCACTCTTGAAATGCATACCAGAAAAACTGCAGTACACCCTGCTAAAAGACGAGGGAGAGAGAGAAGGACAGTGGAAGGAAAGAGAGAAAAAAAATGCTGTCTGATGAGACCCAGATGATAGCGAACCATCCTTTTCTTCCCTTATTCCTTCTGTTACTACCTTCATAATTCGCCCTTTTCTTTTTCGTGACACTCCATGTTTTATTAATGCATTCCACGATCGCCTTAAAAATTTGATGCCCCCTCGAGGTAGAGACGCTCACTAGCACTTTGACACTTCATTTCCCAGCTAGGGGGACTGGGTCAGTAAATCTAGCCGACTGAAGAGAGCGCCTCACGCTGAGGATGAGTGCTGCAGGAGGGAGGAGGAGAGGGGGGCGAGAGAAGGGGGAAGTGCCACAGCCTGGCCCCTGTACCCTTAGGGTGTGACATTGTGCTGTGGTGTTTGTGTATGAGCGTGTGTGTGTGTATTTGTGTGTCTCTTTTATTAACCGACCTGAAATCTGGTCATGATCACAGACATCCAGCTGGTCCTAACCCCCATCTGCCTACTGAGGCAGAGCACTCTCTCTTTCTCTCTCTCGCTCTCTCTCTCTGATTAGCCCTCTGTCCTGACACTGGCTTAAGCTCCGTCCAGAGCCCCTTTGACCCACAATGCCGCCTTCCCCCACAACACTCTCCCCCTGTCCTGCCTCGACTGCAAACGAAAGAAAGTGAGGCACAGAGAGCGAGAGACATGCAACGAAATATATACATTTGAAGTGTAACTTAGCGGTGTGTTAAGTTAAATTGCTTTTATTGACAGTATTCTTAATACTATTTTTAAACTGCACTTCAAGATAATTGTGGCTAAATAAATATATATATATTTGTATATATAATATAATTATTATTAATTTATTGTAATTATTCATAATTTTTTGTAGTAGTAATAATATATACTTTTCATTTTATTTTTAATTATAAAAAAAAAAATGTATTCATGGAATAGATGCCACAGCCTTTTCTTTCTTAAAGCACAAATGCTGCAATTTATGCCATTTATTTTTGTAGAAATGCAGCATGTACATCTAAAGATACCCCCCAACTGTCTTACACACACACACACACGCGTACACACACACAGACAGTGCCTTTGTTGCAGGATGTATTAGAGCACACCGTCACCGCATGTGCGCCAAAATAGCAATTTTTGCAGCCGGCTGCCAGCAGTGACAGGAGATATTTCATCCTGTTGTCAGAATATTATTAATAAAACATCAGGACTAGAGTGCAGCAATTTTTCCTTTCAATCACTCCCAGCATCTGCCATGAAAATTTCATGCTGTATATAATTTCCACTTAATGTATTGCACTTAAAACGTTGGTACCAGTGCCGTGTGGGGAGTTTTAAAGGGTTAATTATATCATGTATCTGCAGAGTCTGGGCCCCTCTGCTTACCAAACAATGACTTGAGTGATTGTATGCAAATATACCGGTGACCTTTTGCCTCCCCGTGGTCAATTTATATGGTTATTAAGGTTTTATAAAATGGATGAGCGCAGCACTTTGAACGCCATTTTCCTGCCTCATGTTGTCCTAATTTATTTCATTTCTCGCGGGGTCTTCCGAAATATGTTTATTTCTCCCCCTCGCTCTCGCTTTCTGTCTCTCTCTCTTTCTTTCTTCCCCCGTCGTGTGCCGTGTGATGGAAGCTGCATGGGGTGGAGGGGGAAAGACAGGAGTGGTTATCTGGCATTACTCAGCCTGCTAAAAATTCATTAAAATGTGACATCAGCGCAGTGAGAGACAAATGCTCTCTGGATGAAAGGGAACAGTAGGCCTTTCAGGGATTAGAAGCGCACGGCCTCGACCTATCACCTAACAGCATAAACAGATTAATCCACTGGCAGTGCTGCAAAGATACACAGAATTATTAAACACAAGGGGAGTGTGTGTGTGGGGGGGTGAGACTACAGAAAAATTTCCATGTAATCTGCCCAGTGCTAACAATCTGGAGAGTTGTGTGAAGAACATTCATATTTCAGAGTGTCCCAGGTTTAATGCAATCAGACCCCCCTGCACCAGTGTCTTGTGGTATATTTTGTATACACACACACACACACACACATGCACACAAGGCAAACATTTCAAAAGCAGTCGCCCTAACCTCTAGTGGGTAACCAAGTGCCCTTCCTGTGTTCAATTGTAGAAGAACCAGGTGAAGACAGCGAGGAATCCACACGAGCCTCCTCATTGGCCGCGGCCGAGGACAAAGACTCGAGCAAGAGGGACGCCATAGAAGGCAACACAACAGAGAAGGACTCCAGTAAGACCTTTAGTTTTGGTCTTTTCTTTTTCCCTGGTACCCTCTCTCCGGTGTCGCTTAGTCACTAACACACACTGCTCTGCTCCTACCTGTTTTGCTCTTCTGTTCTTTTCCTATGGGACTTTTCCTGCTAATAACAGCTGCATGTGTGGGTTGCATGTGAATGCTATCAGTAGCCTCCCGCTGACCCATTTTAATCATAGCCATCTGATGGCAGAGATGTGGATAAAGGCAAAGAATATTCCGCAGTGACCACCCAGATTATTTTTTTTAATCAAATCAGTTTGTGCGCTTGTAATTTTTAAGCGCCTTTCATTAATCTTTGCTGTTCTTGCGATTCCTCTGATGACATATTAGTTTTGTATAAGCATAGGATTAGATGGCACTCAAGTGAATAGTTCTGTAACCTTTCTTTTTAATTCAAGCAACGCACCACCTATCAGAGCTCATTGTCCTCGAACTGCAGATCTGCGTGCAAGTCTGACTGGTAGCACATTAGCAAGGGCAACAATCCTTACAAAACAGCGTTGTGTTAAGATCAGGAAACAGCCCCTGGAGCTAGCATCTGGCATCACTACCTAAGGCTCTGTTATATTTGATTTGCCAAATAAGAATTCATATGTGCTTTTTTTATGTATGAGATGGAAATATATGGTCGAAATGAATATTACATTAGGCGTCTTTTCATGCACACCATACCTAGCTACATAATGTTGGGTTCAATGGAGCAGAGGAAATGCTGAAACAGGACAGAGCCTATTAGTTTAGCCAGTCGTTTATCTTTTATCCATATAGCCATGACAGGCTTGTCTGAGGCAGCTCGTACTCAATGCATTTACATGACCTATTACATGTGGCGTCAGTTAACGCTGCGGTCGAAATGCAGATCCTATACCTAAACCTATATTCTTAAACCTTAATGTGAATAAATGCATGCTAACTTTAGCATTTTTCAAGGCTGCAGTGTTTAAACTGAAATTAGAAAAAATCCGTCACCAAATGGCTGTTTTGTTTTGTTTTTAGCTTTTTCTAATCCACTACTTTAAGGAGCGGTCAGAATGGGTTGCTCTGTTGAACCCATATGTTAAATGTGTTTTTTGGGCCAAAGGAATAAATCCATAATGTGGGTTTGAATATAAAACACCAGACTCCTGCATATTAAAGATTATACGTAGAGATATTCACAATATTCATCTTCACAAGCAGCATCTCTCAAAACAGCCCATTTACTTTGTCATTTTAATCTAGTGTCACTGTGGATTAATTATAATCCAAATTGCATTTTCCATGCAAATGTCTTAATCTGGATCAACTCCAGATTACTTTGTGCTCTGTTTAGATGTAGCATGGAAGCATGTCAGTGTGTTGGCTTTAGGGTAAAAGGATAATTCAGCAAACACAAGCAGAGAGATGAAAATTAGCTGTCATTATTGCTAAGAACATTTTCTGCATACCTGCTGTAAATTAGCAGGCAAATTAAATATTGTTTTCAAATCAGCTCCTTATGAAATTTAAAATAATGCCGCTGAATTAAATAAAATGCAAGACGGATCAAATTCTGCATATTTACCATTATCATTTGCATGTTTCCAGCTCAGAAATGAGCATTTATTCAATTTCTGTCTTTCTAGATATTTGATTAAAATAAATTAAAAGTATTTGCATATTTCATTGAAGCCCTACAGCTATGATTTCTGTTACTGACTTAATCAATTCAGAGTGTCCTCTAGGATTTGCCAAATATGACATCCATCGGTTTACGCCTCGTCTGAAGTGCGATGGCAAAGCTGATGGACTTAGATGCCTTATTTTTTTGCGAGAGCAAAGAGAAAGCGGCACTGCTCTCTGCAAGCCGAGAATTTAGAGTGTGGTATTCAAATGTTATCTGCTGAACTGTAGGTCACACTAATGCGTAACCTTAACCTCTTGTCCTTGTAAATCACTAAAGTTCTCCGAGCGTCCCAGGGTCCTGCTTTATTTATTGCCCTGTCACCTCAGCCAGACTGGCTGGACTGAAGACCAGTAAATTGAATAGTAAATTTATGACGCCTTTATCAAGCAAGTCCTGTGTAATTGGTGTTTGCAGGGGAAAGAAATTTCGAAATAAAATCGCTTGTCATATACAAGCACAGTACTATTTTGCAGATCTTTTGAAGGGAGGCTGAGCTACTGCTGTTTCTGTCTATATGAAATTTTAGTGGTGTTAGATTGCACTCTAAGACATACTGTAAAATGGAGAAAATCGAACCTTGAAAATTAATTAGAAACTAGAAATGTCCTTTCTCTTAGTGAGGAACATCAGATAGATAACATTAGCAAGGTTTTTGTTGTTTGGTTGAATGATCAGAGGTGTTTAAAGAAGCCTTGCGTAGGATGCATGATTTTCAAAATCCCATTGACAGTTGTAAATAAAGATGGGTGGCCAGTCTGTGGCTCTGGTCCCTGTAATGCAAACAGCTTGACTGTCATAAATCACCGTTTGATTTATCTAATCAAGCAAGGTCCTGCTTCTCAAAGACATTTGTCATTCGGATGAGAAGGGGGGGCTATGGTGTCACAATTATTTTCTCTATTGCTTCATTGCACTGTGTGTGTCTGTAGACAAAGAAAAAGGGCATTCTCATTTAGTGTGAGGAACAGACTAAACAAAGAGTCTAGCCATTGAGTCTTCTTGACATAATATTACATGTACATAAAAACTGTTTTTTTTTTATATTGAATGCTTCAAAGGCATTTCATACATTTCTATCCCTATTTCTTTTCTGAGTGTCTAGTGTGTCTATCTGCAGTGCACTTTAAATGTTTATGAAAGCAGAGAGTTGATTAAGAAAATAAATCATATAGATGGATCCTCATGTAGAGCAGATTAGCCCCCAGACCATACATTTACATTCAATATGATGGCAATCAATGGAAGGGGCCTCATTGCATTGTGAAATGTATTTGCACCCGGTTGTCGAGGAGTCGCCTCCTCACCCGGGAAATAATTTAGTTGCAGATTGACTGGAAGATGGCGAAAATTGAAAGTTAAAATTAGAAATCCTCGTAATAAACAGAGGGGGGAGAAAAAAGGTCAGATGATGCGGTACAGCAGTGAGATTGGGGAGCCTCGCAAATGAGGTTTTCTTTTTGTCATTAAATGCATGTGACACCCCCCCCCCCCCCCCCCCCAAGGCCAGGAGAGAAAAAAAGATTACCTAGCTATTTGAGACTGCAGACCATACTCTTGATACTCTTGGAAATTTGTATTGTGCCCTTGTGGTTTTTCCTCCTCTTGTGTCACTTTCTTTGGCAGGCTAATATGTCAGGCTCCTGATATGTAAGACCACAATAAAATAAGGAGAATGCCTTGTAAAGCCAAGAATTAAAATGCATGAACACGCAGCAGATATTGAAATGTACTTTAAAAAAGTACAGTGCAGAAAAAAATACTCTCCTTTTTTTCCGACATCTTTTTCACCATCCATTTTCGATGACTGCTTTGCTAAGCTTTGATTCATAAGAGTAATACACACATTTAGCCTAGAGTGACCAGATTAGAGCAAAGAACAGTGAGCAGGGCTTTCTTTGTGCACTGCATATGCGCGAGAGGATAAATTGCATTGACTGAGGAGGCTGGGACACTGCCTGTATCTGAGGATACAGGGGTAATGAAAGATTTATCACTCTGTGCAGCATACTCTAAATACAACTGGGGGCTGATTTGCTGAATTGAGCTCAGCTGAAATGGAAATAACATGGCAACCCCCTCTAATACAGAGTGTGGGGCATGGATATTCAGGGGGATGCTGGGAATGGTGATTTGGCTGTCTATATCCCCCAAATGAACTGCATAATGGTACCGTGACCTGCAAAGCAATAACAATGAATTCAAATCTCTATTTATTTGCAAATATCTTCATTCGCTTGCTTTTGTGAATATAGATTTTTCTCTCTTTTTTTGCTGGATCCTCTAGTATTCATGCTCAAAATCAATACACACAGTTTGTCTGTGGTCTAATTCAATTTAAATTCTTTTTTAATTTCAGCTTTTTGACCATTTTTTTTCTTATTGAATATATTTCATTTGCTACATAATCTTAGTCTCAGATAATGTGAGCCACCCCAATAACCTTTAATCAGATCTACATTCCTAACAATATGCTTGTGCTACCCAAATGTGCAGTCTTATTAAAGTGAGGGTCATTGTACCTCTGTCAGGAGATTTTCAGCATCAGGAGTCCAGAATAAGCTTGTGACAGAAGATATCCTATCTGTTTATTCACAGGAATTAATACACTGGCTAAGGAAACCCTGGGGACTGCTACAGCAGGGAAGCGGTCGCTTCAGCAGGAGAAAGAAAATGACACTCCACCCAAGAGGCCCAAATCAGCTGAAGAGAAGACGCTGTCCAATGAGCAGGTTAGTTACTTTGATCTGTTTGCAAAAATGGAACTTAATAACAAGACTAGATTAAATTATATTCATTCATTTTTTAAATTATATAAAAAGCGCTGTGAGTGGTACAGAACTTACTGAACCATTTCTGAAAGGTCTATACATGTACAGTATATATAAAACAGGCAGTGAGAAGTTTGTTTAAACGTACTTCATGTAATGAGGACCAGGCATATTCTGAAATGGTTAATGTCAACATCCTTTGTAATTTTCAGATTAGAAATTCCAGACATTCACGTTAGTTCATTTACTTATTTACTTCATTAGGTTTTTAATTAAGTTACATGAAATGAAAACTAAAGTGAATTGGAGGAAATTCGATTTTATAGACATTTGGAGTCTTGTTTTGTTTGGAATTTGATTTCCTTAAGGCATCATTTTGCTGTGTCCCTCGTGTACAGTCTGTCGAAGCAGTGCTCTAATGCATGACAATGTTATGATAAATGTTTCTGTATTTTAGGTGCAGCAGTGCCCATACTGTAATTACAGTAACAAAGATGCAAACCGTTTACAGCTGCACATCATGTCCCAACATTCCATGCAGCCGGTCATCAGCTGCCCCTTGTGTCAGGATGTCCTCAGCAACAAGATTCACTTGCAGCTGCATCTCACCCACCTCCATAGCGTGGCTCCAGACTGTGTGGAGAAGTTAATTATGACAGTATGTGCAGCATCAATTTCTTTTAAATACAAAAAAGAAAAAATGCCAATTGTCAACTATTGTACTACTATAGATCATGCTGTCAGTGAATAACTTGAATAAGCCTAGAGTATTCTCCAAAGAATATGGTATAAACTTGAATGTTCTCCCATAAAATCAGCAGTTATGAAAAATATCTTTAGAAAGTCCTTGTAACTTAACTTGATTTATAGCATAAAAGGAATCTGTTATTTTGATAAATATTTGTTTAATGTTTATCTTATTTTCATTGGACTGATGTATTTTTTTCTTCAGGTTGCGGGGCCAGATGTTACAGTGCCCAATTCCTGCCTGTCTACATCATTACAAGACAAAGTCCCATCTTTGATGGATACTTCAGCTGTTATCCCTGAGGGATCTGGAAAACCCATAGGTAAGCACATTTATGCAGCCACAGTGTCATCTGAAATGTATGAATGGCATTTCAGAGGATTCCTTCGAAAGTCATAATAACAGTGTTTTATAATTAAATGTTTTTGGAAGACTTCTAAAAATCTTTCCTTTTTTTGAATTTCAACAGGAAACAGCTCTAAGGATTTGAAAAACAGCATAGGCCAAGAAAAAAGTGAGGTTGAACTTGCCAATGAGGAACTCAAACCACCAAAGGAGGCTGCTGAGGCCCCTGACTGGAAGAAAGCAAGTGGTCAAGACAGGAAGAGCCCAGACTCCCTGCAGGAGCATCTAAGCGATCTGCAGAAGCGGCAGCAGCTCTCAGTCTCTGATCGCCACGTCTACAAATACCGTTGCAACCATTGCAGCCTGGCTTTCAAGACTATGCAGAAGCTTGAGATACATTCCCAGTACCATGCCATCCGTGCAGCCACCATGTGCAGTCTGTGCCAGCGCAGCTTCAGGACATTCCTTGCCCTTCGAAAGCATTTGGAGACTGGTCACCCTGAGCTGACTGAAGCAGAAGTACTGCAACTCTGTGGGAACCTGCCCCTAAATGGAGACATTGCTGAAAGTGAGATGCGGGCTCTGGAAGAGGCACAAGCCTTTGAGCATGAGTTAGACAAAGATGAGGAACTTGACCAAGAAGGGAAGGCCAGCCCAACTGGAAGTGACAGCAGTTCCTTGCTTGATGACATGGGCTCAGAGCCAAAGCGGACCTTGCCTTTTAGGAAAGGACCAAATTTCACCATGGAAAAGTTTTTAGACCCCTCACGTCCATATAAATGCACAGTATGCAAGGAGTCATTCACCCAAAAGAACATTCTCCTTGTTCACTACAATTCTGTCTCACATTTGCATAAGCTAAAGAAAGTAATCCAAGAGGCCTCAAGCCCAGTTCCCCAGGAGCCCAGCAACAATGTTGACAACAAACCACACAAATGCAATACATGTAATGTTGCTTATAGCCAAAGCTCAACCCTGGAGATTCACATGAGGTCTGTACTTCACCAGACAAAAGCACGAACCGCCAAAATGGAGAGCAGTACTAGTACTGGGGGTGGTAGCAGTGGAAATTCATCTAAAAGCCCTGTTCCACTCAATCAGGGAAATGCAGATTCTGCAAATGCACCAGTACTGTCTAACAAAGAAAACACTGTAGATGCCAAAGAAGTTACCGTGAAACAAACTACTGATTACATGCATGTGCAGCCTACCCACCCACCAACCCAGTCACCAGCACAGCTTCAGATGCAACTGCAGCATGAGCTCCAGCAGCAAGCTGCATTCTTTCAGCCACAGTTTCTGAATCCAGCTTTCTTCCCACACTTCCCAATGACACCAGAGGCCCTACTGCAATTCCAGCAGCCCCAGTTTCTCTTCCCATTCTACATCCCTGGTGCAGAATTTAACATCAACCCTGAACTTGCATTGCATTCAGCTGCATTTGGGATGCCTGGTATGACTGGATCATTCCTGGAAGATCTAAAGCAGCAGATGCAGCAACAACATCAGCTGGGCCAACAGCAACAGCTTCAACTTTCTCAGCAGCAAGCTCAGCAGCAGGCCTCCCAGTCTCAAATGCAGCAGAAAGCACATCAGCAGAGTCACAAGCCAAAATCCGAATCCAACCACATTGCTCTGTCTGAGATTCAAATGTCCAGAGATGCTGAAGAGCACCTAGAAAAGCAGGAGAGTAAAGCAAAGCTGGACATAGCTAATGATATTGACAGCGCAAAAGACACTAAAGACTCAAGAAAGCCTAAATTTTCAGAACCTCTAATTCCTCCACCACGCATCATCTCAGGAGCTAGAGGTAATGCTGCTAAAGCACTACTTGAGAACTTCGGCTTTGAATTGGTTATACAGTACAATGAGAACAGACAGAAAACTCAGAAAAAGAATAGAGAAGAAGAGTTGACTGACAAACTGGAGTGTGGTCTGTGTGGAAAGTTCTTCTCTAACATGCTTATTCTCAAAAGCCATCAAGAACATGTGCATGGGCAGTTCTTTCCGTATGTGGAGCTGGAAAAGTTTGCACAGCAGTACAGGGAGGCATATGACAAGCTGTATCCCATAAACCCAGCATCTCCAGAAACACCCCCACCACCTCCACCACCACCACCTCCTCCTCCTCCTGCCCCAGTGACCACCCTCACTGCCACTACGTCTGTAGGAAAATCGCAGACACCATCTCCTGCACCTATACAAACTCCTCAGCAAGCGCCACCACCACCTCCTCCACCACCACCACCACCGCCTCCGCCAACCACTGCACCTCCTCAAGTGCAGCTCCCTGTTTCTCTTGACATGCCAATTTTCCCACCACTGATGATGCAATCAGTGCAGCACCCTGGGCTACCCCCACAGCTTGCACTGCAGCTTCCAACAATGGACTCTTTATCTTCTGACCTCACACAGTTATGTCAACAACAACTGGGACTGGATCCAAACTTCCTGCGGCAGTCTCAGTTCAAGCGTCCTCGCACCAGAATCACAGATGATCAGCTAAAAATCCTCCGTGCTCATTTTGACATCAATAATTCTCCCAACGAAGAACAGATTCAAGAAATGGCAGATAAATCTGGCCTTCCACAGAAAGTCATAAAGCACTGGTTCCGCAATACACTCTTCAAAGAACGTCAAAGAAGCAAAGATTCCCCTTACAATTTTAACATTCCACCCATGACCACACTGGAAGATATCCGACTTGAATCCCAAGTGAACATGCTAGAGTACTACAGAACTGATGCTACAACGAACAAAAGGTCATCAAGAACACGTTTCACAGATTATCAACTGCGAGTACTTCAAGATTTCTTTGATACCAATGCTTACCCCAAGGATGATGAAATTGAGCAGCTCTCAACGGTACTCAACCTGCCAACACGAGTGATTGTGGTGTGGTTCCAAAACGCCCGTCAGAAGGCCCGAAAGAGCTATGAGAACCAAACAGATATGAAAGACAGCGAAAAGAAAGAACTGACAAATGAACGATACATTAGGACCAACAACATGCAGTACCAATGTAAGAAATGCAGTGTCATTTTCCCCCGAATTTTTGACCTCATTACTCACCAGAAGAAGCAGTGCTACAAAGATGAGGATGATGAAGCTGAAAATGAAAACCACTTAGAGGAATTCGCAGAGAACATTGAGCATACTTCAGTAAAGCCAACAGAGTCAGCAAAAAACTCAAGCAGCTCTGGATCGAGCTCCCCCTTAATGCCTTCACCACGACCTGATGTAGGGAAGTCCTCACCCAAACCTGAGCTCCTCCATGAAAAAACTAAATTGGGAGAGATTGCCTCTTTACAAACCCCCAAGAACCTAAATGAGTTAAAATCTTCCAAGGCTTCAACCCCACAACCTCCACCACAAAAGTTACCTCAACCACAAATGTCAAGACCCCATTCTCAGCCCCAGTCTACGGCTGTCTCATCAAGTCCTCTTTCAATCGCACTCTCCTCTCTTAACAATAGTCTACCACCTCAAATGTTGCAGTACCACTGCGATCAGTGCAAAATCGCTTTCCCAACGGTAGAGCTGTGGCAGGAGCACCAGCACATGCATTTTCTGGCTGCCCAGAACCAATTCTTACATTCACAGTTTTTAGAAAGGCCACTGGATATGCCCTATATGATCTTTGATCCAAACAACCCTCTTATGACTGGGCAACTGCTGTCTGGAGCCCTATCCCAGATTCCAACTCCAAGCAACTCTGGCCTTGCTGTGAACTCTAACTCTGTGAAACGTAAATTAGATGAAAAAGAAGATGGATCTCATGAAAAAGATGGTGTTAATAGTTCAGAAGATCAGCACAGAGATAAACGTCTTAGAACTACTATTACTCCAGAACAACTTGAGATCCTATATGACAAATATTTGCTTGATTCAAACCCAACAAGAAAGATGTTAGATCACATTGCTCGTGAAGTTGGCCTGAAGAAAAGGGTTGTCCAAGTATGGTTTCAGAACACCCGAGCCAGAGAGAGGAAAGGACAGTTTAGAGCAGTTGGGCCCTCCCAGACTCACAAAAAGTGTCCCTTCTGCAGAGCACTGTTCAAGGCCAAGTCAGCTCTTGATAGCCACATTCGCTCAAGACACTGGCATGAGGCAAAACAGGCAGGCTTTAGTTTGCCCCCAAGTCCAATGATGCCTCAAGATGAAGGAGGTCAAAGTCCCAATAAGTATAATTTTATTGACTACCTACAAATGACCACAAAGACTGAGATGAATGACAGTGAGCCTCCAACTGCATCTTCCACTCCAGTTAAACCTTCCGAGATGGCACTAAAACATGCATTGAGCTTGCCATCTGTAAAAGCAGAACATAGTGATGAATTAGAGGGGCTTAACTTGAGCTCTGCAGAGGCCTCTTTTGATGCCAACAAAATGGACTTTGATGAGACCTCCTCAATTAACACAGCTGTGAGTGATGCTACAACTGGAGATGAGACCAATAATGAAGTTGAGAATCTCACAATAAATGGAGCTGAAAAAATGATTGAGAACAGAATGAACCTAGCACACATTTCTGACATAAATGAGGATAGAATCCCTTTCAACATGGTTAGCCCAGCATTAAGTTTCTCTGGCAATGAATTCTTCAGTTCCAGAGACGACGAACTGGATGATAATGCAGACAGGAGTGAGACTTCAAGTTTGGCTGATCCAAGTTCACCCAGTCCATTTGGAAGTACAAATCCCTTCAAGTCTTCAAAAGCTGGTGGAGAGAGACCAGGCCACAAACGTTTTAGAACCCAAATGAGCAACCTACAGCTAAAAGTCCTAAAGGCTTGCTTCAGTGACTACCGCACACCTACTATGCAAGAGTGTGAAATGCTGGGCAGTGAAATAGGACTCCCGAAACGTGTTGTGCAAGTCTGGTTCCAGAATGCCCGTGCAAAAGAAAAGAAGTTCAAAATAAACATTGGAAAGCCATTCATGATAAGCCAGGGCTCCCCAGATGGGCCGAGGCCTGAGTGTACATTATGTGGCGTGAAATATACAGCCAGACTTTCGATTCGTGATCATATCTTCTCGAAGCAGCACATTGCGAAAGTGCAGGAAACCCTGGGCAACCAGGTTGATCGAGAAAAAGACTATCTTGCACCTACCACTGTCCGCCAGCTTATGGCTCAACAAGAACTTGACCGTTTGAAAAAGGTAACCGATGTACTCAACTTGCCAGCCCAGCAGCAGCCTGCAGTGGACAATAATGCACTTCATGGCCTTAGCCTGCCAACTGCCTACCCAGGAATATCTGGTCTCCCACCAGTGCTTCTTCCTGGTGTCAATGGGCCATCCTCCCTTCCAGGTTTCCCACCAAATACACCTGGTGAGTCAGTATGACAAACGCAGTGCAGTAGCTTAATGAACAGTTAATGCATTAAATTCTACTGCCCCCTTTAAAAGACTGTGACATTCACTAATTTATAAAGACTTAATGCATGCATTCACTGTAACAATGTGGAATACTTTGAATTTGACTGTGACCCCTAAAGTTCAGTAGATTTTCATTTGTGCTTGTTTTCATGGTTTCGTCTTTCCTTCTTTTTGTTGTATTCTTTTTTTGTTCGGTTCCAAAACAGGGGGATAGCCCCACAATAATGTCTTGCAAAGTTGAGGAGTGTTTTTTCAGTCAGATGTTTCAATATTATCTATACCACTGTATTTCAGCTTTAGCGTCTCCTGGTGCTGGCATGCTTGGGTTCCCTACTCCAGCCACCCCTTCTCCTGCCATGTCTCTCAGCAGTACCCCAACCAAGACTCTTCTTCAGACACCACCTCCTCCTCCTCCTCCTCCTCCTCAACCCGCTGCACTTCCTCTTCCTCCCACTCCTTTGGCAGCAAATCAGACTGAGCAGCACATAAAAGAATCTGAGAAAGACAAGAAGTTAGAGAAGCCCAAGGTGAAAGAAAGAGAAGCCGACACTGCCCGTCCCGAGACCCCAATTGTGAAGAAAAGGGAAAAGCCCTCGCCGCCACCTTCGATGCTAGGAAAATTGGGAAGTGAGGCACAGATGGATCCAGCACAACTGCAAGCACTTCAGAATGCCATTGCTGGTGACCCGGGCTCCTTCCTAGGGGGACAGTTCTTGCCTTATTTCATCCCTGGCTTTGCATCTTGCTTCTCACCTCAACTTCCCGGCGGAGTACAGGGGGGATACTTCCCTCCTCTGTGTGGAATGGAGAACTTGTTCCCCTACGGCCCCGCAATGCCGCAGGCTATCGCTGGGCTTTCTCCAACTGCCCTGCTGCAGCAGTACCAACAGTACCAGCAGTCCCTCCAGGATTCCTTACAGAAGCAGCAGCAGCAGCAACAGCAGCAGCAGAAGCAAAGTGAACCACATCAGAAAACACCCCCTATGAAGTCAACGAGTGCACAGAGCAACTCTCTCAAACCAAAAGAGGCTATTGAAAATAAGGAAGATAAAGGCTCTTCAACAGAAAGCACAAATGAAGAACCCCAAACGAATACCAAAAGTTCAGGCTTTCCAGATGCGTTTATCGTTCCGTCCATCAAACATGAGTTTATATGCAGAAAGTGCCAGATGATTTTCGCTGATGAAGACTCAGCAGCTCGCCACCAGAAGTCCTTCTGTTACTTTGGTCACCCGTTTATCGATTCACAAGAGACAGTGCTTCGCAAGGCCGTGAGCAAGTACAATTGCGTAGCCTGCAACGTGTCCGTCAGCGGGAACGAAGCACTTGGCCAACACCTTCAGTCGAGCTTGCACAAAGAGAAAACAATCAAACAAGCAATGAGAAATGCCAAAGAGCATGCTAGATTATTACCTCACTCAGTCTGCTCCCCTTGTCCTAACACCACATCTACCTCGCAGTCTGCAGCTTCTACTAATAACACCTTGCCTCATCTCTCTCACTTGTCCATGAAGTCCTGGCCAAATATTCTTTTCCAGGCCTCAGCCAGGAAAGCTGCTTCCTGCCCATCTGCTTCTCCTCCTCCCCTTTCCTTACCTTCAACGGTTACCTCAACTTCGTGCAGCACCTCAGGGGTTCAAACCTCACTACCCACCGAAAGTTGTTCAGACGAGTCTGACAGTGAGTTAAGCCAGAAGCTGGATGACTTAGATAACGCGTTGGAAGTCAAGGCTAAGGCGGCGTCTGGCCTAGATGGCAATTTCAGTAGTATCAGAATGGATATGTTCAGTGTGTAGGTGTGAAAAACGGATCCCTTGCTTAAACGAAAAAAGACTTTTAACTGCAGTTCCAAAGTTTCTCTAACCCAAAAAATTACAGTACCAAAAGATTGACTCAGGATTGTTTTTCCCATATTGATATGCTGGCAAGAAAATGATTGATTTTTGTTATGGACAGAACTGTTGCAGATGCTTGACTGAGCTTATATTGTATACAAAAAAAAAACAAAAAAACCATGGAATAGGAAAACTCTCACAAGTTCTTTTGGAGCTTGATTCAAGCCAAAAATTCTCACGATAGCAAATTGCACCTCAGCTGGATTGATTTCCAAATGCTAGCATGTACTGTATGGGATAATGATCCAGAACTTTCAAAGAGAATTTCTCTTAGTTTAGTTAGGTGTAATTCAGTAGCTTTAAATTCTCAGGTCAGAACATAACATTTCTCATTTGTTGAAACAGCAACGAAGCCTGCTTATAAATGGCTTTTACCAAAACATGTCAAGCTTTATTGGAGGCATTTCCTTGATGTGTGTAGTGTACCAAGAGACAATATAACTGTTACAGGACAACGCGCATATCCTTTTAGTTTGCCCTACGAGAGAGTATGCTTTTACCACTGAGGGAATTTAGAATGGTGAAGTCATGTGTATGCCCCTGTGTTTGCCAGTTTGTATTGCCACAAGCTGTATTTATATACAACACCTTTTTTTCTTGTAGAATATACTAATAATCTGTGCCAACTCTTACCTTCTTTCTTTTACCTCTCATCACACCCTTTTCTGAAGAGGTAATAATTCTAGTTTTGATAGACTCTTGAACATTATGTGAATAGGACATTTTTTTTTCATTTGTGAATTGCTATACTGTTACGGTACTTGCTTGTGTCTGGACTATAGTGCACTTATTTGATTTCAGTTTTTCTTTTCTTTGTTTTTTTTTTTATTATTATTATTATTATTTGAGGTAGGCCATGTCTTAATTTAATAGATATCAGTTTTCTCTGTTTGTTTGTTTGTTCATTTGTTTGAATTATTATTTGTGTGTAGTTCAGCAGCAGATTGGTCCACATTTGTTAGACGTTTCAAACCTAACAATCCAGAGACATTTAACAATTGGTGCATAAATGAAAGTAGTACTGTATACTTGAAAAAGTGCAAGTTGGACAAAATGTGTTGAAAAATGGTATGGACATTTGCTTCTTTTAAACAAGAAAGCTGCTTTTTAAAAGGGGGACAAAGCATTTGTTTTACAAATTATTTTTCTTTTCTTTTTCCTGTACTTCTGTAGGACTGAACACAGTGTTACCCTTATACACTGCCTTATAGTGGATAGGCTGTTTCTTCCATTCTACTCTGGGCACTTCTATTAATGTCATGAACATAGACCATTTTCCATCATATTTAGTGATACTTGGATTACAAAGTATTATCTTATGACGTTATGCTGCTACTGTGTAATGTTTTTTTTTTTTTTTGTTTTGTTTTTGTTTTTTTTTGTTGTTTTTGTTTTTCTAAATTGCTTGCCATACATTTTCAGCTTCCTACTAGACAGAATACTGATACATCATGAATTGCATTGCTTTTTACTGTTTTTATTTCGTTTTCTTTTGTTTTTGGCTGTGTAACTTAAAGAATGTGAACGCTATCAAGGGTGTTTAATTTTTACGAATCACTTTCTGGTTTGATACAGTTGGACAATGTGATTCATTCCAAAGTAACAGAAGGCTTAATGTATGAAAGTAAAAGGCTCGTGAACAAAGAAAGCTAAGCTGTTGTACATATTCGTAGTTGGCTGTGCATGGTACAAATTTATTAATATGAAGAAATGCAAAAATGTATTGCTTTTGGTATTCCTATTCTGAGATGAACAAGTAGCATGTAATGCAACTGTTTGACAGGTTAAATCAAATCATGCTTAAAAATTGTTTCAAACGATGAAATTAAGTAACATTTCATTTTACTTTATATTGCTGTACAGGTGTTTTTTCTGTTTAAGGTAAAATGTCACAGTTTTTAATTCTCTTTTTTGTGGACTTTTTAATGTTCTTATTTGGATTTTTAATATTTTAACGCTTATTTTAATCCTGAAGACACTTTTTGATTGTGTTTCACAAGAGACATCTTTGCCTCCTAAGGTGCAATCCTGCCTCTGTCCAAAACATGAGCGACTGTCCTGATTCCAAAGGCTTTTAGAACTTGGCATTTGCCTTTCCCTGAATGTGGAACAGCATTTAGAGACTGAGCTGTCAGCTAGCACCGTGCGCTAAGGTGTTAGCCTGGACCAGAATGCTTCTCACACAAAGGACTGGCAAAGCAGAAAAAAAAAAAAAAAAAATCAAAAGGAAAAAAAAAAAAAAAAAAGGAAAATACAAAAAACAAAGGATGGTCCAATAATGTAATTGTACATAAATGTTGCAACTGCACAGCAGCCAAAAAACCTTTCTACGGATGGATAGTGTCACGCATAGGAGGACAACCTTCTAAAGGTTGATAGTAGGATTGTTCTTCTGGATATCAAAGGGATGATCAAGGCGTAATCATATTCTACACAATACGTACTTTCAACGCCTGGGTAACATAGGAAATGCACCCCAAGGTTTTAATAAAAAAAGATGCCCCTATGGTGAAAACTTTAAATAAACTAAACCAAAAATGTTATTGATGTTTTATATATAGAGAGTAGTCTCATTAGTTTTTGTTACTGTAATGTTTGAGGTCTCAGCTGTACCGTATTACGGTAATAACATGGTTTTGAAACTTTTTTATTTTGTCACAGACCTGTTGTCATAGTTGAAATGACGTTTATTGTAGATGGTATTTGAACAACTTCTTCTGGAAATAGTTCATCAAGTATGTTTGTTGCTCATTGTTGTGATACATTAAAAACTGTATCTGCAAACCACTTCAGCGCCTGGCATCACTGTCTATGTTTCTTTCACGCGCTTTGTGAAATTTAGCCACAAGGAAAAGACACAAATTCGAGGAGCCCATCTATTCCATCCTTACTCTGAGCTCATGCTGCCAATGAGCTAGAGAAGAGGTCACATTATCCCTAAATCCACGCTGAGAACATTTTTAATTTCACATGGTATGCCTTTACATGTTATTTGGTTGTAATCTGGCTTTATCCAGATGCAATGGATTATCTGTAGAAGTGTCAATCTCAAGAGCCTTTCTGCAGGTATTTGTCTAAGCTTCTCCCCTGGAAGAGATAATGGATTATTCATCAATCTACCAAGCAGATCATCCAGCCACGAGTTTTAACTGCTTTTCGGTAGAGGAAAAAAAAAAGGACTTTGCGTCTAATCGCTAGTCATTTTTAAAACTTCACACAAAAGGCTGGGCATAATTGTGCTAAATCGCTTGCTTTTAAAACAAACCAGATGCAACTTAGTAAGCTCCATCACATCTCATCCAGCAGTTCCTCTTCGTGGTCCAACTGCAGCTATTTCCCATTCCCGTCACTGACTAGCAAATGATTCTCTGAGGTCTTTATCCCAGTTTGGACATCTTTGATCAGCCGAAAAGCTTTACTCAGCAAATCCAAACTGGTCAAATATCTTATGTTCTAAGCAATCGTTTCCCACAAATTTATTTTACAGCCTCCAGTTGGATGTCATTCCTGTTATTTTTCCTATATCTTAAGGGTCACACTGTTCTGTGATTGGATAGGGTTTGACCTTTCGGTTCGGCCCCTCTCCCCACACCTTCTCTCTATCTTTCCAAAGTTGTTTGCTGACATTTAAGACTCAGGGACCGATCCCAGCCGCTCTGTACG
This sequence comes from Enteromius radiatus, assembly GCA_032357445.1. NCBI lineage: Eukaryota > Metazoa > Chordata > Actinopteri > Cypriniformes > Cyprinidae > Enteromius > Enteromius radiatus. Next base: position 15,264,096 of record JAUCMS010000052.1, on the reverse strand, counting down.
AATTTTACGCCATGCGATCTTGCAATCCACAGATTTGCACTAAAGAGTCCATCTGCCCTCGATATTTGGCACACATAATTGTGCATTTTTAGATATTTGAAGATGACTGAAATGATATGACGGACAGATACTTCTGTCCATATGGGATGCTTATACAGTCAAAGAGATGCAGCTGATGTGTCGTATGCTAATGTTTATTGACACATTTATGGTTGATATTTTCTCAAGCCATTTGTTGGATCTGGGGACAGTAAACTGAATAAAAAGTGATTGGATCTTTGTCTCTCTTGCCACTGAAATCCCAAGTGTAGAATACTAATTCCTGTATTTGGTCCCTGAACTCAGGTCTTTCATTTTAAACCGATTCAATTATAATTCAATTCTGCACATGGGAATAAATCATTCTTGCACAATCCCTAATTCACTGTGGAAAATGTTATATTATCTCAAACAAAAATGTATTTATCCTATTTTTTATCCACTACACATCCACCCCCCTATAGATTTCTATTTTATTTCCTCCTTTAATCTCTCCTCTTTTTTTAATCTCCTCCTGTCACCGGTGATCACAAGAGCTATTTTAGTTTGTTCTTTGATTCATAAACTTGCTCTGTTCTCCACACCTGTGCTTCATTTACCATGTGCACCTGAGCAGCTCCACCAGATGTCTTCGCAACAAAATTGCTAATAATTTATGCTGGCCTGACTGCAGAGGCCTTGTATTAATAGAACATTTCTGCATTGGTGACACAGACATAGATCAGTTCTCTAATTACAATTTGCATATATTAATAGTGCATTTGTGTTTATCACAAACATATCTGTGTTTTCTAATAAACTTTGTTTAATTAAAGGGTTACTCCACCCCGAAATGAACGTGATTAATCACTTACCCCCATGTCGTTCCAAACCCGTAAAAGCTTGTTCATATTCGGATTCGGATTAAGATTTTAATTTTGGATGAAAACTCGGAGGCTTGTGACTGTCCCATTGACTGCCAAGTAAATAAATTTCACTTGATCAGATTGCCAAAAAAGTCGTCAGAATAGTCCATCTTTTGTGACTTTTCTGGACCTTTTCATCCAAAGTATCCTGAATTGTGTTCCGAAGACAAACAAAGCTTTTACGGGTTTGGAACATGATGATTAATGACAAAATTTTCATTTTGGGGTGGAGTGAGCCTTCAAGTCACAAGAGGAGCTCCTGAGTTACTGAGTTCCCACGAGGTTGCAGGTTTGAGTCCGAATCTCCCAACACTGTTCTCACTGCTCTATACTGTCCTGTCGCATGAATGCAAAAAACACCAGATAAAAACAGCATTACAGGTGAGACCTCATCGAGACTTAAACTTGGATGTGATACATAATATGGAGGAAAGCAGAAGGGATAAAAGAATTATTCAATTCCGAGAATGAAATAAGCTCCTAACATTTCCAATATCCATGTAGGCGATGTGCTCAACAAACACAGATATCTAAGGAATGGGAGAGTAAGAAGACCTGAGAGATATCTAAATAAGCCAGAGAGCTATACCTCTGAAACAAATGCTCGCAAAAAAGATGCTGTTTCGAACCCGCTGGGACTTCCCAGGCAGATTGTTCTGTTATGTTTTCTGATATACTCAGAAAACCACACCTCCCAAATGGCTTGAGATGAAGGTTGGGAGACACTATTGCTTAAGACAGATAAAACTAGCTGTATGATAGCATCCCTCACAGAGAAATGTCTTATTTCTTTCTCCCAAACAAAACAATACTTCTCCGCCGATGTTCAGTGAATTCTAGCTGAGGCCATGCATCTAAAGAAACGCAGTGAATTGTTGAACACTGAGGCATTGACGCTGTTTAAAGCACAGCGAGGTGTTTTGTAGATTTGATAATACAAAAAAAAAAAAACACATCAAAATTTTTTTTTTGTTAGCTTTCTGAATTGTGCATAAAGTTCCAGGTTTTGTTACATAAAATGCCTGCGTTATGCTTCAGACTGCATGCATTTTCTTCCTTTAGAGTTGAACTCTTGAGATTGCTGAATAGGAAAGCGGCTTTTAGAACTTCCAGCTTTTATGTTTCTTAAATCAACAAACGGTCGTGGATATTTCAGCTGTGTAAGGGAGGGCAGGCTGAAATAGCAGATGCTTTGTCAAAGCCGTCAAACATAAAGTCTGTTTAAATTACGCAAAATCTGTTCGGGATACATAGACAGTGAGATGCAAAAACAAATGTCCGTTTTTATTTAATCATAACAATAGCAACGTAAACATCCACTAGAGATGAGTATTTGCTAATCTTATTTGGAGCATTTTGTTTACAAACCTTGCGTGTGACGTTTATGATGTCATAAAGGTCTGGATGGTGACTAAAGCAAAATATTACAATCAGATTTTTTTGTGCATGAGTTGCTCTTGGTTCTGCTTTCGTTATTTAGATGGACAGATCAAAGTTTAAAGGAATAGTTTACCCAAAAATGAAAATTTGCTGAAAATATACGCACCCTCAGGCCGGCTGAGATGTTAATTAGTTTGTCACAGCAGATCTGGAGAAATTTTGGAAGTTTTGGACTCTCATTCTGACGGCACCCATTCACTGCAGAGGATCCATTCCTGAGCAAATGAAATAATGCTGAATTTCTCTAAATCAGTTCTGACGAGGAAACCAATTCATGTACGTCTTGGGATGGCCGTGGATTAGTAAAGTTTTCATTTTTGGGTGAACTATTCCTTTAAATACATCAAAAATACAGCAGTATATTTATATATGCATATTTGTGCTTTAAGCAAATAAATATGTGTAAAGTTTTCTTTAAGTAAACAAGTCTCAAGTAGTAGTGAGCAGTCATTAAGTCATAATTCATTAAACTGTCACTTCTGCCACTGATTTATTGACTTTTGAAATCTGTCTTTACTTCTAGGGAAGAGCAGAAACGTCTTGAAAGTCTCTTTGGTCAGAAAGTGTCTGCTAAGAGCATTACTGTAAATATTAATGTAAAGCAGTTTGGATTTGCTTTTCTTCACAATGTCTACTTGAGGGAAGCAAGGCCAAAACCTAAATCCTTCTCTTAATTTACTTCCAGCACACGTTCCACTGGGACCGCCGCGAATCGAGGTTGGGACTCTGCATAATACAATATTCGTATTTAATTGTTTCTTACACTGGAAACAACACTATGGCAACCGCAGTAAACATGTCATGTTTCATAACTCTTTAAATACATTTTAAAAAGCATTTAAGCAGAGGTCTGAATTTTTATGAGCACTTGGAAGCTTTCAGAAATAGAGCCGACATTATGAGTGAATGATGTAAAGGTGATCAGGGGTCCTGGCTGCTCTCATATATATATATATATATATATATATATATATATATATTTTTTTTTTTTTTTTTTTTTTTTTTTTTTTTTTTTAATTTTTTT
>JAUCMS010000052.1:15242465-15257789 GCA_032357445.1 Enteromius radiatus | reverse complement strand
TATATCTTTATTATGTAAAGAAAAACTTTTATTTTGGATGCGATTAATCGCGATTAATCGTTTGACAGCACTAATAATTATATATATATATATGTGTGTGTGTATGTAGTTTTGTAACTGTACTATATATATATGTCGTCACACACTTCTATAAATCAGTAGCTTTAGTAGATGAAACATACAAATATTTTCATAATTTTATATCAGCGTATTAATAGTTTGTTTATGATTGTACAGCTAAAAAATGGTTCTGTTGTAAATTAGTGTACAGAAATTTACTTATGTACACTTAGATTTTTGAACAAGCCTTGTATAGTACCAAGAAAATAATATTCAGAAGCTTTATGATGGGTTAATAAAAGATTGAGTCCATATTTCAATATATTTATACAAAGCACATTTTAAATGCTGGTTTACACACACACACACACACAGTGACACTTTTTGCCATTTGTTGTCCAAGTCAACATGAATTCATCACATCTATTTCTGTTTACAACATTTTAAAAGTTGCTGCATATTGCTATTTTACATAATTTTAAATCTACATATTTGTAATTTGTTTAAGATGGTGCGCCTCACAGATGGTCCTGTTGTAAATTTGTGTGTGATGTTTATTCAAACTGAGCAAATACCACACAGATGCCTAAAAAACGGAGCATCTGTTTTTAACAAAATAAAAATGCATTTCAGAAGGAATAATTGTGCCTTTTCAAATGTTTGAGCAGAAAAGATAATGCGCAATTCAAAATTTCTGCAGAGCCACAGCTGTTGTGAATGCAAAGCAATCAGCTGGGGCATATAGAGGGCAGCCCGTCCTCATACAAGTGCAGTATCACCAGTCTGTTAAGGACAAGTCGCTGCTTTCAGATTGAAAGATATCTTAGAGTTGACTTTCATTTGGGTGTGTTGACAATGACCTCTGGAAAAACAGGCTTTGAAGGAGGGAAAAGCAAAGGTATGTCAATTTCATTGATGAATAGCAGTGCCCTGGTCTCCAGCTTCACAATATGAGGAATTTTCTAATATCAGATCTTGCGTACAAGCTTTGTTTCACACAACTTCCTTGTGTCTTAAAAAAAAAAGGGTAAATAACGGAAGCAAATAGAATACAGAGACAGCAGGTGAACAGGAGAAAGTTCACACCGTATATCTGTACAGCTGTAAAAAAAAAAAAAAAAAAATGAACGCTAACATGCATGAAAATCAATTCCTCTTCTTCTCCCGCTGATCAGAATTTCCATGTTTGGTGGGGAATTTGCAAACAGAACAAATTCAGTCGCTGAGGTTAATCTTCACAGACATGTCTGCTTCTGTGATTTCCAGCTGAAGTTCACAGACAGACACCTTTTGCAGTATGGTTTCCATGGGAACGGGAGGAAATGATTTTCTTGGCCAGCTGCACTGAAATGAACATCTGTATGCTGTTGTCATTACCTTTCAGGTGATTTGCTCTATAGAGATTTCAGCTTCTTTTCAGCAAGCATCTTCTTTACGACAATTTGAATATGCGTTATTATTTGTGTGGCAACCGTTCGTGTTCATTAATATTATTCTATTAAATTGTATTATTTATTAGTTGCAGCAGACGTTTATTAGTGACAGCAGAGACCAAAAAAAAAAAAAATTTTAATAAATGCTGTTCTTTTAAACTCTATATTAATAAAGGACTCCTGAAAAAACTTTATATTATATAAACCAGTGCAACTGTTTTCAACTAATAATAACAAATGCACTGTATTTTATTTATCCTTTTTACTTTCAATACATTTTAATATATATATATATATAATTTATTTTTATGTGTATGAAATGAATACAATTGCATTATTATTACTATTACTATTAATTTACATGTAAAATGTAAAGTTACATTTCAAATCTAAGATGATGCAATTCAGTCTCTTTATGTCACCACTTTCTGGGAAGAGAAGGTATCATTCTCTCCTGAGTCCCTGTAAAATTCCCTTGAGATGGGATGACTGTCATTAGGACACAAGTTAAACATCTTTAGATGGCTGCACGCTACATTCTTCCATGTGCAAGGTTTCAATCAAACTTGCTATTTGATTATCAAAACTTTCAAAGCACTTTCGATTTGTCTTAAGCCGCAGGAAATTCAAGGGGACATCTGGAAGGATGTCTGCAGATTATTTGCAATTTTGTGTGTAGTAGACATCAATGAGAGGCCTGCTCAGACTTTGGCTGGAACCCACCTCACCTCGGGCTCATTACAGCGCAGACTGGCCCATAATCCCCCTTAATTCCTCGTTGTCGTTCACTCTCTCTTTAAGCCACTCTAGTCCGGCACAGCCAATGAACGGAGGGCCTGTGGAGGCACACAGGTATTGGCTTTTCCTTCCAGGCATGCAGTCTGTCTTTGTAGTTCTCCACAGGAGTCAGCGAGGCTATCACTTACCGTGCCAAACTCATTCCCTCCACCTCAGACGTTACCGGCAGATAATGTCAGTGCCAGACTTGCATTCATTAGCATCGGCCTGGAATTGAGAGGCCCTGTGAGAAAGAGCGGGAAGACATGGCGTTTAGCTTGTCCGTTAAAAGGGGGTTTCTTGGGCACTTTCATGTCCCAAGGAATTATTTTTTTGAAAAAGTTTTATCTTGGAAACCATTCCATGTTTCATTAATTTTTTGCTATATTTCAAATACCTTTTATGTATAAACTGTACTACCCTACCCTTTTCAGCATATATATATATATATATATATATATATATATACACAGACATATGTGTCAGCAGTCAACATTTGAAGTGGATCAAAAAAAGTTAATCAAAGACACAAACATGTCTTGGATTTATGTTCTAGGACAAGTTCGATGAAAGCTTCTGATTCACTTTAAATGTATATATATATATATATATATATGAAAGTGCCTTAAAAAATGTATCCCATAAATCTTTACATAATGTGTTTATATTGTGTATATTTATTATTTATATATAAACACACACGTGCAGCATAAATTTTGAAAATAGTTAATAAATATACAGTACAAACATATATATATATATTTTTTTTTTTTATGCGAGGTCGAGATTGTTAGATAGCACTAATATGTGTGTGTGTGTGTGTGTGTATTCAGAATATTTAAAAAAAACCATTCCCTTATGTTTTCAATGTGCCCTTAATACCTGTATAACTAACTAAAAAACATTCTCAGAACATGTTTTTGTTAGTATTGCTTAATTGTTTAAAAGCATGTTTTAAGGGAGCTCAATTTTTCACAGTTCAAAAATGCCTACAATTAAAGAAAACACTTTCAGTATTGTTTAGACTTTATGGACACAATCTTATAATAAATCAATGCAATTATGTATTTCAAAAGTATGCTGCAATATCTTTGGAAGTTTGACTGAAATGAGAAACTGGGTCAATTACAGCAAGAGATACAGATGGCTGTTTGTTCCGCTGGTCAAAAGTGAACCATTTATGTTGAGAAATCAGTGGGTGTCAGGAAATGTATCTTTTTTTGTCTCATTGATTCCCCATATTCCCGGTTTAGAGTGCAAATGCCTTTCCAACAGTGAAGAAACACAGATAATTGGCCACTGTTGACAAGTTTGTCCAGTAGTTGTGTTGGATTTGCTTTTTAACCATGAACATTTAGTTAGGAGTCTAGAGCAACACATGGCAATGAACTGCTTGAAGTATTTTATCTCAGATGCTTTATTTGTTTTTAATGACTTTTGCCTTGCCCAGACAAGCACACACAAAATCACAATCCCAAACAGACACTTGTATTAAAACTAATAGTATGTCTTTCAGTACGCTATAAGCTACTATTTAATTAAACAAAGAATAGCTGCAAAAGGTAAGTACTAGCATTATGCAGACTAAAAAAAAGAGCTCTTTAATTCCACAACTGTTAATCAGAGATCTCAATGCCTGACATCACAGGATCAAGAATGTGTCGATTGTAATGAGCAGGATCACTCATCAAAGTGTGAAGCTGGCCTTGTCCACTGTAAAACCCAGAATGTACTGTATGTAAAAAAAAAGAAAAGAAAAAGAAAAGCATGTGGGCAATTGGCAAAGTAAATGGTGTCAAAGTCTGCAGATTTTATTGCTGATTGGAGACAGTGCAACCTTGAGCACAAATGAGATTTGGAGAAGATGAAGTGCAAATGAGGGCCGACTCTTTATATGAACTGTTACAAATGATAAAAATTATTTGAATGTAACTCACTATGATTTTCATGTGTTTGAAGCCTTGTTCAAAACTCTATACAAAAAGCTGTCTGTATCTTCCTGTATTTTAAACCTTTAAATTAATTCCTAAAATCTGTAGGGGAAGAATAATAAACTAAGAAATATTTGTAGAATTAATGCTAATAATAATAATAGTGAATGTCAAAATCTAATCTTGCAACTACATAAAAATACAATAGTCTATTGTGTCTGGTAGAGTGTTTTACAAGATTATATTCGGATGCTTTTGAACTCATTAAACAAATGTATTTTGAAGGACAGATGTTCCCTGGACTCGATCTATGTGAAAAACACCAGAACCATATGTTGTGTATATTGTAAATTGGCAACCATTACCCAACATTTCCAGAACAGTGGTGGCAAATTCCTTTAATCCTATGAAACAAAACAAAGTGTATAAACATGTGCTGTTGCACATTAAATATCTTTTGAACATTGTTAACCTAGTGCACAAGTAAACTTGGATAGTTCTGCATTTAGTGAGAAATACACTTCTTGGTGGTCCCGTTTATTTGACCATATGCATAATAACATCAATGAACCCACATGAGGGCTGACTGGTGTGCCATGTTCCCAATTTTCAGTTCTTTGTCATGGTGAACTTGAGAGCAACGATTACAAAAAATGACAAAATCTTGCAAACCGCTAGACCCCTCGTGCCCAGAGAAGTGACTGATTGCCTTCACAATGGGCAATTAAAGCAATGTGGTCTGGGGAGAAGAAAAAAAAAGAAAAACTGAAGTGTGAGTTTCCAGCAGGTCTGAGTCCATTTGGATGTGTTTGGCCTGAGGCATGGCTCACTGGCGAGAGTTAACAGCAGAATAAATACCCATCTTTGCAGTCATTATTAGGCTTAGAGCATAATATGCCTGAAACTTGCATCGGTCCTGCTCTGGTTTGTTACAGTTTACTGGCGTATTAAAAAGGGCCATGGAGATTATGATGGGATGTCTGTCAATCTGCATCCAACCTAACTACCCTCTGGTGCTATCATGGCCTCTCCTTGATCTTGTGCAAATTTCTCCCTTCATAGGGGATGAGGGGAATTGGACCGTGCAGGCAGTTGAGCAAAGGCTTGTTTTGATGTTTATTCATTTGCTCAATCCAAGAATGCAAGAATGCAGAAAAGTGGACCTCTGATACACAGTTTCTATTAAACTTTAATGATGCTGAATAAATTAGCGACACAAATGATGTTGTTTTAGAATTTTACATCATTAACTTTGTCTCTTTGTACAAAATTCTGCATATTTCATGGCAACAAATGCTCTCGTTTCAGAAGGCGGCACATGCTTTCATCAACTAATCTCTGTGATAGACTCAAACGTTCAACTTGGTCTCAAGTTCTCTGGCCGCATATGTATCCAAAGTCAGTCAGAAGGCTGTTTGAGGGAAAGTCTTAACTCTGCTGCAACCCTGTTCCAACATGAAGCTTGACCGGTTCTATCGTTCCAGTCTCTATGCCACATTTGGGGCAAGTAAAGCAGATGTCAGCGATCATGTGGCTCTTGAGGCAGTAGTAGCAGAAGACGTGTTTGCAGCCGGCCGAATGAGGCATTGTGGGCCATTCCCCACAAACGGCGCATTCGGTGCAGAGGGTCTCCTCCGAACCTTCCGCTCCTCTCAGTTCCTTCAGAGGAGAGAACAGAGCAGCAACACTGGCCTTCAGCTTCCACATGTTTATGAGAGGCAGTAAAAAGATGAGGAACTCTGCAAAGCCGTGCCACAACAGCTCGCGGTTCAAGAACTGGAAGTTGATGTCTCGTGGTCCTTGGGGACGACTGAAGACAGGCTCCACTCCCAGCAACCTTTCGGTAAGTGTCGGATAGGTTCCTCTTTGGAGGAACAGTAGGAAGTTGATCAGGCTGGCCACTTTGGTAAGGCCTGTTAAGATGCTAAGCACCTTGCAGGCCTTGCGTGCGTTGGAATCTGCAGGGTGGTTGAGGAACAGGCTATGGGAGCGTTCTCTCTGCCACTTTTCACCGACCGTCAGCAGAGCGAACCAAAACTTCTGTGATCGGCTCATGGCCCGGTACTTCTCTCCTGGAATCAGAGCATTCTTGTACCGGATATTGAGCAGTGATTGGCCCACAGTGGCACTGTTAGAGTAGATGGTGAACCTCCACAGGAGGAGCTGGAGAAGGGCCCTGAGTTCTGGTTCCACAGGGGTTAAGAGACCAGGCTTGAAATGCTGGAAACATTGGGTGAACTGTGACCAAACAAGCTGTTCCAGTGCACCATCCAGTTCAAAAGCATCCAGCTGACTGATTCTCAAAACCCGAGATAAAGGGCTTGGGCTGGCCTTGGCGAAAGGCTTGTCACCTCCAGCTCCAGCTACAAGCAGAAGAAGCAAATGGTTATGCATTTTTGCATTTGAGTTGAAATCACTTTTCACATGTAAAACCCATCCTAAATTCCCTTTTAGCTGTGCAGGGCAGAGGCACAGGAGGTCTTACGCTGTTCCCTCTCGAGATTCAGTCTGAGGACAAATCACATCACAGGAGATTATCCCAACAGCACAGGCTTGGAAAGGCAGTAAACATCCGCTATGTGGAACTACTTTACTTTGACGGCTTTTCATAAGGGATCTAAGAACTGTGACGTTTGCCAATTTTTCATGGAATGCGTTTGTATCAGGCTGAGTTTATCTCTTTAAACGTGATGGTTAAAAAATGAGAGCCAGGAGCTGCAGTGACCACCTCTTAGCTTATGACTGGATTTGGACAATATCTGAAATAAATTGGCTTATGAAAATTGCAGGAAGCATCTCCAAATCTTTTTTTCAATACTTCAGGTTCATCTGGGCCTAAAACCTTCACTCATTTAAGAATGAAAAAAGGATGCAACTTGTTCATGAATCAGTTGAAAAATTATCTGCTTTAAACACACGTTGGGAACTGTAGTTACACTCATTGTACAATCAGTCAAACTTCCCTTTTTAAGCAACGGATTATGGTTTACAGACCAGTTCAATAGTTTCTCAGCTAAGGAAAAAATCCTTCACTGCACAGCAGCACTTGCCCAGGTGAGACAAATCATTGCGGCAGGCGACTCTGGGGATACAGCTTTTCCATGTTCTCGTCATAGACTTTTATTGAACAGTTTACAAGTTATGAATGAATATGTTTTATTTGAGAACATAATATTGACAGCAACCTATCAATAGTAATGTGACTATTGTCAAGGGCCTGTCAATAGTAATGTAATTATGATTTAGAGGATCACATAGATGTTAGCTCGGGCAAGTAACATCTCTTATAGGACTGCTATCAATATCAGGATTACTATTGACATGTTCTCTCAGACTCAAAGTACTTGCCAAATATATAACAACTAGACACTTTTGTCAATGTGCACCGCCTATAAAAATTAAGCATTTGAATGTACAGGGCTTTAACCGGAAAGCTGAAAATCCATGCGTCTTATGTAAACGGCCAAATTCGTAATCAATGGCTGTGTTTACCTCTATTGTAATCAGAAGACCTGGCCTATATGGAGCGCAGTGATTCATACACATTTACAGTGCCACTACAGTGCACTCGAAAAAACAAAAAAATCAGTGACAAATAGCCCATGAAAACATGGCCTGGCTAAAACAATACCAGTATGAATAAACAACTGGACACAATAAGTATATTTGTAAACTGATTTTCTCATTAGCTATATCTTTCAACAATATGACCGCTCTGTTATTTATAACCCTGCTTCAATTTACAGTTGAATTTTCTAGGAAATGGAGCCCATCTTCGGGCTGCAAAATGGATGGGGAACACGCATATAAGGTTATATCAGCCAAGTCAAGGTCCTGACAAGCAGCCTTAAATGACAAATGCCTGACACCGGCACGGGCTATAAAACATGTTCTCCTGAGGCAGCCCACTGGAGGCTCAGGCCTGCAGTTCTGCAACTGATAAGCTGGGTCACAGAGTCACCTTGGGCTTAGCATTACAAGGCGGCAGGCCATGATATTCCTGCAGCGAATGGACAAGAGATTTTTTGGAAGCCTGTGGTTACGTGACCTTGCTTTTGACATTCTGTCAACTTTTGCATGTTTGGGGCAAGTCGGAGAAGACATTATATCCGTTTACTATATATACACATTATGTGATTATATTTATATACATATATTATGTTGCATTATAAGTTTAGGGTCAGTAAGAATTAAAAAAAATGGGTCCTGCTTTATATTAGGTCGCCTTAACTACTATGTACTTGCATTTAAATCAATCATTTGGTACAATGCTCTTATTCTGTACATACATACATGTTTTTACATTGTACTTATATTTTTTATATTGTAATTACATCTATAATACATTTTTGTACTTACATTTATAATTACACTATTGACCCATCCCTTACACCTTAACCCACCCTTAACCTTAAACTTATTTTTTGGTGTAAGTAAATAGCAGTTAAGGCCACCTAATATAAAACATTTTTTTTTTTTTTAAAGAAGTCAAAATACAATGGTAATATTGTAATATTACAATTTGCAATAACTGTTTCTATTTTAGTATATTTTAACAAAAAAAAAGGTTATTATTATCAAAATTGAAAAAAGTTGCGCTGTTTAATATTTTTATCGAAACCATTGCTTTCGGGATTGCTTGATGTATATAAAAATAAAGAACAGCGATTGAAATGACAAAATGTATTTTCTGTCAATTTTGATCATTATTATAAATAAAATACTTACATGTATTTGCTGAATATTTCAGTGCCTTTTATAAAAATGAAATCACATATGCCAGAGGGGTTTTATTATCCTTTACTTAAACGTGTCACTTTGTATTTCCAGTGGCAGACGAGATGTCACTCATTCAAAAACATGCTGTCTTAAACCTTCGCTTGCTTTAATCATTTGAGTGATTAAGGTTACAGAGCTTCGGCACCATTTTCAGCTGGCAGAAGAGTTAGCAAGTCTCGTTTTTTTCATTCAACTTTTAACTCTGTCCCAGAAGTATCTGTTTTATTATGAACACTGATGGGTCTGTCAGTTTCTGAATTTTAAAGGTGATGTCATCCTGAAATGGGATTACAGGACTGCTAAAATACCCATCCTGTGACCATTCTAATTGTTCTACGTCTGTATCATAAAATATGAATGTCTGCAAAAGCACTTGGGGTTCAAGGTCTGGTCCTAATGTCTCATCAGACTGCCCCATTTCTCTAATTACCAATGAATCGCAAGAGCCCCGCTCTAACAAAACTTAACGTCTAAGAAATAGCAGCTAGGTCTGACACAAAGATATGCTTTGCTAAATCTTGTTTGCACAAAATGTAAATTATTTAAAAGAATTAATTGATTTTGTGAGTATGAAGGTGGAAGATTTAAAGCCTTAAGTACAGAGTTAGGCAGAAAAAACTGCTTAAAAACTCATGAAACATTTAAAGGCTGAGGCAGCAGGAATGACTGAACAGAACAGTTAATAAATGAGAAAATTGTGAAGATGCATATTACGGTGTACAGAGGGCAGTCAGGCTTTGCTGTGTCCACATAAAGGATCCCCGCTTCAATACATTTGTCTTGTAATTTTTCATCACCTTTATGAAATGATGTATTTGCATAAAAACAGCATTTCATCTTTTTTTTTTTTTTTTTAAGCAGATTAGAAGCAGCTACAGCAAACAAACCATCCTTATTCCATGACACCACATCACAAACCACTGCCCTTAAAATCATGTTTATGTACGAGAATTGTTTTTCTTCTCACACTTAGCAAGGCCATGTAATGTAATAATAAAAGCCTCCCTGTTTATATGGAAGCAGCGCCTTGGTAAACATTTTACCCACAAATGGAAGAAAGACTCAAGCTCAGTTTCAAACACATCTGGAAAACCACCCAACAAAATAGTCTGCTTTTTAAATTTTAATCCATTTAAATGCAACACTGGCACAAATCTATAGGCAACCTTTTGACCTGGGCTGAGATCATACTGCAGTCTGACTTTAACTCCATTCATTATGTTAAGTGTGCTATGTGCCACTTAGAGCTCAATCAAATCCACAGCAATCAGCTGTCCTAATTCTGCGCGATGACGACATTTCTGATTACTCTAAAACTTCATACAAAAATGTACACTCTAAAGTCAGTAAAAAAAACATCCTATAATGTACTGTGTTAATATGAATGAGTTTTCTGTATTGATTTTTAAGTTGTGTTTTTGCATAGTGATGTGTTTTAGGGTTGAGGGAAATGCCTGTGAACCCAGTACATTTCTGCTGGGACATTATTTGGTTTTCTACAGATTTTTTTGTTATGGTGCTATAATGGTTGCACTTTATTTTACAGTACGTGCACTTGTGTGTATTTACCGTGTACTTACCTAAGAAAGTAACTACATGGGTTAAGATTAGGTTCAGGGTTAGTAGCTAGTGATTACCTAGTTACTGTTAATATAATAAGTAGTAGGCCTACATAGTATGTAGATGAGAAACAGGACTGTAAAATAAACTGTCACCGCTATAATTTTCAGTTACATACTTTATATTATATGATTACATTACCTTAGTCAAAGTTTATATTATATGCTGCTGCTTCTATAATTCCTATTAATGAGTCTCATTCAAATAGTGTATTTATTTTGTAATAACCATTTATTATTAATTAATTACTAATTATTATGTTTCATGTCAGTGTCAGCTAATGCTAAGTAACCAGTTTAATCAGATACCTTGATAGTTTTTGAAAAATAAAGAAAAAAACAAAGAAAGTCATGTTAGTGGAAGCAATGCTTTCATAGTTTGATTGGCTGATTATGCTGACAATACAATGTTTGTTATTTTATGATGGTTTAACAGGTGTGCAAATAGACCTGAATGGGTCAGAATGTAATTAGTTTGTTCATTTTCACCAAAGTAAACAAATACCCAAGTCTGACATCAACACTGGTCAAGTCCAAATATAAACGAACTGGAAATAAAACAAGTGATCTGTGAGCTTGTGGTTTGAGGATCTGATTAATAATTATCTGAAAAGGTGACCAGTATTATATCCAAGTAATATATCATAAAGGTGATAATTATCGTAATCAAAGTTGGTAATTAACTGATTTAAAAAAGGAATATATTTAATGTTGTTGTTACTGTATTTTTATAAAATATATTATTATTATTATTATGTACGTAAAACATAAATGTGATGAAATCTGATACAACCTGGTTAATAACAAGAATGCTAATGTTAATATAAAAAATTAAAATATCAGTTTCTTTTCGACCACGTACATTAAATTTGTGTTGTATGAATTGAAACGCACAAATCTAATGTTAGGTTGACTTGGGAGGAAACGATGCTCTGTCCTGCACAAAACTAAATGCATCTTGATATAGAATATTTTCTCACAATGTCTGGTTAACAGAGATTTGACAACAGCAAATAAATTTAGTATAATTACCCATGATAAGACTGACAGTCCACGAACGGACTCGGAACTGAGGCGCTATTCTTCCTGTTTTTCCGGGTTATCTCGGTTAACCCCTCCTTGAAGCAGATGAGCCAATTGCAAATTGCATTTTCTCTGCACCCTTGATCACATGCATCCAATCGCAATATCTGATTGAGCGAGGCAAACATGAATCGCATCGCGCTGTGCATGTGGGAGAGGCGTTGCTTCACGCAAATCTTCATGCGTTGGCGTCTGACATTAAACCGCCCAATCAAAATCGATAGAGTTGTCAGTACGGCATGTTTTAACCAATCGCTATCAAGCAAAGGCGGGCTCTAATGAGCAGCACGCGCTCAAGCACGGAGATTGTAACAGAGGGATAAAGGGAGAAAAGTGAAACGTTCATAAAAATGAGCGTTCAGACGGCAGAGTAACACGGTTTACTAAAATTTAAAGCATTTGCTTCAGTTTTATATTTTGTTTTCCCTGGAAAACGTGTCGAATGAGCAATGCAACCTGCATAGTTTACGTAGGCTAATATATCATTAACTTATATATCCTTTTTTTGTGTTTAGTGAATTATATATACTGTGTGTGTGTTTGTATAGTAGTTATAATTTAATGAGTAATTATTTTGTCTCCCAGTGATGACAAGCAAGTTATTCTCTTAGTCACATATACAGCTTTTTTATATATTATTATTATTACAATTCACAGTTTAAGGAACTGTTCACCCCAAAATGCGTCCTTATGTTATTCCTAACCTGCATTATATTTGTGAAACAGATGTAAGGCACTGACAGACCCTTCACATTTACATTTTCACTTTTCAGTGGTTTCCTTTTTTTGTGTTTCACAGAAGAAAGGTCGATTTGGAATAAGGTGACAGTGAGTACATGACAACAGACTTTACCTTCTGGTGAACTATCCCTTAAATATTAACGTTTACGCCGCACTGACTGTTGATCAGCTTTTCAAAAGCTATTTTCTTGTACACGAGATCTCTCATATGACCTTTCAGAGTCTGCAAGGTTTAGTTTTCGTGAAGATAGTAATTTGAAACCTCTTGTGGATTCTTCTCCATTTATATCTGTTGTGTTTATTACTAAAAGAATGCTTAAGAGTTTGAATTCAATCAACTGCATGTATGATATATTGTATGGTTAGCAAATAAGGACAACTGGCCTTTTCCCAGAAGAGACACATTAAGATTACTAATAATTTCTGCGATAATAGGCACAACATGATCTGTAGCTCTCTAGGTGAACATTCACATTACCTTCCTCAATATGCACTAACTGCTATTTAGTATGTGCGCCGCTAATAGATATTTTAATAATTCATCAGTATGTATTGTAAATTATTCACCTCCCTGCATTGGTCATTGGTGCCGTGGAACCTAACCTAGTTTAAAGCCATTCATCCTGACAGAAGTAAGATTGATAATTTAGGTTAAACGTAGGTGGGTTATAAGTCTGTGTGTCGTGCAACAAATAACATGCATTTGGCTAATATTTAGACTAAAGTCAATATAAGCTGTTATCACTGCAAATGACCCCTAAAATGAAGAGAACAGTAAACGCCACTCAGTTTACAGAGGAGTTCATTAGCCAGACCACACAATATTGATGCTGGGGTAGCATATGAACTCCATTTCTATTCGTCTATGTTTTCAAGAATCAGCAGAATTAGATTGAAGACTGCATCTCTGCTGTCCCAGAGGCATATTATGCTGTTGTCCCTTGACTGCAGTAACCATTGTTCTAATGTACATAATTGGATAGATTCAGAGCATTAAAAGCTGCTTATTTGCCTCTTGCAATGTAAAGAATGCTTTGAACCTGGTAATATGAGCTCCAAATGCACTGATTGAATGGTTGCAATATATAACCAGATTTATTAACCCATTTCTTAGCTTTGTAATTGTTTTAAAATAATGAGCTTTTCAAAGTACGGCTGCTTATTGCTATCACTTTATGCGTAGACATGATTAAAAGGAATGTTCCAAACAGTCGTACTTTGAAACGGACAAAGTGTAATTTTTGTAGTATAATGGTTTCTGATATATCTACTTGTAATTACGTGGACTTGTAACCATGTTGTTGTGTTTTATCAGCATTCGACATAAGCCTAATCAACCCCAGCAACCTTGTGATAAGCTTAGCTTATGGCCAAAAGGTCTCCAAACTGGAGCAGATGTTTCAAAGCTTATATCAAAGCTCAAGGTGTTCGTTTAGACAGATTGGATTTGCAGCAGTGTGGAGGGGTTGGAGATGTTGGCTTTGTGATTTCGGCAGGATTTGGACCATCAAGCGGACATGCCTGGAGGAGGACAGTAGCTGTCTGCGAGCTGAGATCCAGGAGCTGAAAACCGACATTAGACCCCTCACATAAGTGATCCATCGCGCTCAACACATGCTCAGCCTGGATGTGAGTCACATGCCTCTATTCCCTTGCCTCGTTCTCTCGCTCACTCTCCATTTTCTCCCTCACCCCAAAGTCATAGGACGGTCCCTCATTCATTTTTCAAAACTCATTTTCCGCCCTTGAGCTCAGGATTTTTAATTCTGGCTTCACCTTGACTGGTGGCCTTTGGGCATGAGGGATCAACGGAGCCGGGCTTTGATCCAGCACGCCGGCATGGGACTCATTTCCAGCTCTGCCACACTGATGCGACTCAGTGGGTTCGACTTGACCTCGTGGCTCCTCTGGGCCCCTCCGTCCGCAGTCGACGAGACCCGGCTCCCTCCTCCTCTCCATCCTGAACACCTCCAATAACTCGTTCTAATCAAACCACTCTGCTCTCTGCAGCCCTGCCTTTGATCTGCATAATATGCCTCCTCCTCCTCTTCATCTCCCTTCTCCGTTTATCACATCATGTGTGAATGCAGAACATCAGTCAAATGTTGTAGAAGGTTAGTATAAATGTTCACTTACAGCAGGTCTAGTGAAAATGGGTTGAAGGTCTGTTCTGATTGTAGACACTAGGAAAAAAAAATACAAATAGCAAAATGAAGCTAACCAGATGTTTGTACATATTTAGCATGTTTAAATTGTTTTACATTTAAATGTTATTTTTAACAGGCAGACAAAACAATATAACCTTAATATAAATCATTAATTAATTTAATATTACTACTACTACTAATTTAGCTAAATTATTATTCATAGAAAGTCAAATGTAATTTATTATTTATTTTAGTGTATATTTTATTTATTTATTTTCATTTATTTAATCTACTAATTGTGATGCTGGACCACAAAAACAGTCATAAGTTGCATGGGTGTATCTGGGGCATAGCTAAATATACATTTAATCTGTCGAAAAGATTGATTTTTGTTTCATGCCAAAAATCATTAGGATATTAAGTAAAGATCATGTTCCATGAATATATTTTGTAATTGTCCTACCATAAATATATCAAAACTTAATATTTGACTAGTAATATGCATTGCTAAAAAGTTGATTTGGACAAATTTAAAAGCAATTTTCTCAATATTTAGATTTTTTTTTTGCAAATATGGATTCCAGATTTTCAAATAGTTGTGTCTCAGCCAAATATTTACATGCTATTTACATTTAGTCATATTCTAACGAATTATACGTTACTGAAAAGCTTCTTCATTTAGTTTTTAGATTATGTATAAATCTCACTTTCAAAAATTGACCCTTATTATGACTAGTTTGTGATCCAGAGTCAC
>JAUCMS010000052.1:15226985-15238870 GCA_032357445.1 Enteromius radiatus | reverse complement strand
TTAATAATTGTAACTGATCTACAAATATCCACTGTTTTGACCGCATTTATTGTCTTATGTATTTAAAAGCACCTTCTTAGTAACAACAACAATAATTATTTAGATAATTATTATCTATATATTAGATAATTATAGATAATAATTTATTTTTATATGCATATATATGATAGATAATGTACTTTTATTTATTTACATTTTATTCATTGTAAATGAATCAATGTAATCAATTTATTTTAGTATAAATAATAAATTAATTTCATATGTGATTATTAATATTCAAATTTAAATGTAATTTTATCATTGAACTATATTTAAATATTTTTTATGTTTATATTTTAATTTATTTTATTTTAATTTATTTTAGTATTTATTATATTTTTGTGTTTATTTTTATTATTTAGTATTTTTTGTATTTACATTTAGGATAATTCCAGGGAGCAGGTTGTGGAGAGGCCAGGGTGATGCCGGCTTAGGGAGCCCAAGAAGACCGGGACAGGGTGGGTGAGATGGTCCCTCTAGAGTCAAGGGGCTGTTTCACAAGAGGAGGCCTTAGACTAAGCTTAGCGTCTGGGGTAGTCTCTGGGACCCTCTCTGGAACTGCGGAGACATCCTCCCTAGCATCATGGACAGACAATGGACTTGACTCTAGAAAGCCTGTGCCACCTGCCATCCTCAGTGGGCTGAATTCAGGTGTGAGAGCTGACCCTGCTGCTGCTCTCTCAGGAATGGATTCAGGAGGCTCTGGGACTGGAGCGGGCTCTGGAGCCGACACTGGGAGAGATTCAAAGGCTGGAGCCGACTCTGGGGCAGACCTTATGATCGCTCTCTCATGAGCGTGCTTAGGAAGAACGTACTCAATGACAAACACAGGAACTGCTCTCTCAGTAGCGGGCTCAGGGACAACTTCTGCCATAAATTCAGGTACTGCTCTTTCTGGAGTGGAATTAGGAACGACTTCCTCAATTACAAACACAGGAACTGCTCTCTCAGGAGCAGCTCAGGTACAACTTCCTCCAATAATTCTGGAACTGCCCTTTCTGGAGCAGAATCAGGAACAACTTCTATAACAAATTCAGGAACTGCTCTCTCAGGAGCAGTACCAGGAACAACCTCAATAATTAATTCAGGAACTGCTCTCTCAGGAGCGGAATCTGGGAGCTCTTGGACTGGAGTGGACTCTGAGGGTTCAGGGTCCCCAAACTTGTTGGCCACAATTAGAGTGGCGAGAATCTCCCTTGTGGACCTCAGTAGGCTAGAAAGGGTCTTAGAAATGCCTCAGCAGTCATGACAATGGGCTGCTTGGGAACAGCCTCCTTGGCTGGGACTAGGGGAGCGGGGAGTTCAAAGCAGACCAGTCGGGGACAGCCTCTGGTGGCACAACAGGAAACTCAGAGATGGCGGCCTGCTTGGCCATAACGGGCTGAATGAGAGCCTCTGGAATGGCCTTCGTGACCAACATGGTGGGCTGTTCAGAGGTTGCCTCTGTGGGCATAGCTTCAATATCAGGTGCAACAGGTAAGTCCGAGATTGCCTCTGTGAGCATAATGAGTTGTATAGAAGCCTCAGCTTTCATGGCAATACAGTGAGAGTGGGCAGTTCCCAAATGGTCTCTGTGGACAAGGCTTGACTGATGGGAACATTCTTAGATTTGATGTGACTGGCAAGAACACTCTTCAGGAAAGGCATCCATGGAAGTAACTGGGAAAACTGGCGAGACTGCATGCATAATAGTATCAGTTGCTATCTCGGCCAACACAGCCGGAGAGGCAGTGATCCTGGTTATCTCAGCAGAGACAGGAATAGGTCCAGTGGAGTGATACAAGACAGGGATAGACTCAATAGTCAAAGGGACATCATACCGATTCTTGAGTAATGGATGAGCATTCAGTTTTCTGTGGGAAGATAGACATTGGCTTGGCAGACTCAAACATGACTGTTGTGGACATAACTTGCTCCTGGATAACGGTAGTGCAGGTGACTGATTCAGGGATGATAGGACTCAACGCTAACCTTGGATTTGGCTGGATAGCTGCCCGCTTGGCCATCTTGTTAATAATGGGAGCATGGTAGACTTACTTTCGTAGGAGATTGATTGACTCAGAAGTGGCGGGACCGGGCTTAAAAGGATTAAGTCTGTCTGACTCTGGAGTGAGTAAAGCGGGCTTGCCAGGGTCTGGACTGAATGGAGCAGGCATGACTGGATCAGGTCTACCTGGGTCTAGAGAGAGAGAGGAGCGGGCTTGACTGGATTAAGCTTGTCTGCATCTGAAGTGAGTTGAACAGGCCTAATTGGGTCAAGTATGACTGGCAAGGACCAGACTGACTCCGAAGTGGCTGGGGTAGGTCTGACAGGCTCCAGAATGACTGGAGCTGGCTTAACAGGATTAAGTCTGGCTCAGGAATTGCTAGAACAGGATTGGCTGGCTCCAGAGTGACTGGAATAGGCTTGACAGGCTCTGGGGAAACATGAGCAACCTCCGTAGACTCAAGGGTGACTGGAATGGAGTCATTAATGGAAGCAGAAAACTAGGAAGCCCTCTTCCTTCTAGCCCTTCGCTTCTGAATTTTGGTTAGAAGTGAATCTTGGTCCAGACATGATAAAGGAAGTGGGGCAGAAAGTTAGCTGCATGCTGACTCAGGAGGTGGAGGAGACGTACCCCACTGGATGCGATGACCAAGATATCTGGAGAAGTCCCAGAAATTGAAGATCTTGAGACCATCCATCACCCACTTAGGCAGAGGGTCATCCAGGCAGGCATTGAAAAGGTCCTTGAGGGTAGTGTCATCATAATCAAGCCCCCTTGACATCATCCAGAATAACTTGGTAAATGGACCTATATCCCAGCCCTGTTGACCATGTTAGCCATACCTCTATGGTGGGTCATCCTGAATCTCATCCTGCTTAGTCCAGTGTTGTTCAGTTCATTCTGTCTTGGATCTGGAGGGAGGACTCAAAAGGCAGGGAGAGTGTTAACAGGTTTATCATACAATAGGTAGACTAGACAAGAGGAGGAGTAAACAGTCCAAACAGTATGCAGGGAGACGTGGGGAGTCAGGCAGGCTGAGAGGAAGACTGTAGGGACCAGCCCAGGATGATGGCTAACCGGAGAGGAGAAGGAGCTGTGCAGATGGTGACTGGAGGTAGGTAGCAGTGGTCTACCAGGCACAGAAGGTGAAGCCACTCCACAGCCAGCTGAACAGGGCAGGAAGAGACGAGACTGAGGACAAACACACAACTATGGCAGGCAGTAAACGAAAGCTCTTGGATAAGAGACAAGCTAGAAATTACTGACACAACATGGAAGTTTACAACAACGAACTGACAAAACAGAAGGGAAAGGACGAACAATATAAAGGGCCATGTGCTCAGAAACAACACACAGACAAAGAAACATTAAACAAAGACAACACTGGCAAGATGGTCAGGACGGTGCAATAATGCTTTCCATTATTTGCATTATTCACGAAAATGGCACAGATCTTCTGAATTTAGTTACCTGAGGTTGCTATCCATATGACATATATACTAATAAAATTTGCTCTTTGGAGCTGTGAAGATGTTAATTCTAAAACAAACAAACAAACTGTCATACATCTTGTGTCCTGGGTTAAAGAGAAATTAATAATTACAATCAATCTCCAAATATCCTTGTTTTGACTTCATTTATTGTATTATTGTCTGGAAGAACAATGACAGGAAGAACAATAACACCAAATAAAAATGGCTTGATAAGCACCTTCTTAGTCAGATCGCACAGTTAAACGTAATTAAACAAAAATGCTTGTGAAAAGCAGCTCCGGGTTTTCAGAGCAACTGATATAGCTGCGATTCCTCCTGGGGCTCAAAGAGAGAGGCTGTATGGAATTTAATTTCAGTTATTGTCTCTTCACGGTGGCCAGTAAGATTTTCTGTCTGAGTCGTAGCACATAATGGGAGGCTCTTGAGCTTCCTGATCACCCTTCCGTTTAGTCTTTTAAGCAAGTGCTCCATGCCTCGTTCCTCCAGCTTGCTTTTATTGTTTCTCTCTCACAGTTTAATTCCCCTCAATGCATGCTGGTGCGGACGACCCATCCTGCTTTACTCAACAATAATATCATGCGTGCACCTTCAATGAGCGAGCTGTCCCGCGGCTCAGTCTCTCTGCTTAATTAGCCTCACACACATTCGCTGATACAAAAATATGATGACACACACGCACACACATACACACACACAGCTCACCTAATTTTCCCCTCAGTTTCCATTTTGTTGTTAGCATTAATCTACTTAGAATTGCAAGGTGCACTGAGCAAAGCTAGTTTCACCTTAATCTTTTTTCCTTATGAAATTGAATAGTGGAGAAATCCTTAACATGGTTGTTTGCAGAGGTAAATTTGTTGCTTGTGCAGGAATGCTGCATAATTGGTAATACCTTCTGAGTTTTTCTTTTTAAAGTGCACAAGATCCATCAGTGTTCCTTCTTGTTTGTTGACTGCATTAAAGGAGTCTTGGCTGACCTAAAAAGCCAAGCATTAGAGCAAAATAATAGCAAAGAGTTTCATCTCTGGATCATGCATAAAATATTACCCTGCTTTTAATGGCTGTATCTTGACCCTTGTCTCTGAGTATTGTGCCCCAAAAAAACAAGTGTGTCCATGTTTGCTTCTCTAATGCACTTGATGGTAAGAGTGGCTAAGTTATCTAGAAGTCACTGTAAGGTGACAGCTTGTGTGGCTGTACTTTTAAAGAAATATTGAAGAGTAGTTTATCTAAAAAAAATAATTCTGTTGTAATTTACTCACCTTCATGTTGTTACCTTTTTCCGTATAATATTGTTTTTTTTTTTCAAAGAATAACCCTATTAAAGTAAAGTAAAGTAGTTCACCCAGAAAATATTTATTCTGTTATCATTTACTCACCTTCATATTGTTCCTTTTAAAAGGATTTTTAAAGACTATCCTCATGGCCAATCAAGCTCTAAAATGCCAAAAATGGTCAATGTGACTTGTAAATATAATATAATAGTGTGAAAATCAAATTGAAATGTGAAAATTTATTCCTTCATATTCTTCTCTGAAGAACTCGAGAAATGGATCAGTCTGACTTGTGAGCAAATCATTCTGTTTGCTTTTGTCAATTGGATCAGTTGATTCATTCATCTCATTAAAACAAGTTTTCCTTACAAAACTGTCCTATTACTTCAGTAGGTTCGAAATACAGAACATGAGTTGTATGTAACTACATTTTTGATACATACAGTATATGGTGCTTTTTTCCCCTGAAGCCCTATTCATATTAATTAAACTGAAAAGTATGGCCAGGAAATTCCTGAAAATAATCATGTTGTGGTAGGTGGTGAAAGGAAATTCAATTTCAGGTTTGGAATGGCATGAAGGTGAGTAAATGATAAGAGAATCTTTATTTGTGGATGAACTATCCCATTGTTTGTGAATTGCGTCTGAATCAATTGATTCATTGGAAAGATCCAGTTGAAATGAATGATTCGTGTGATTCAGTTATCGGTGCTTCTCTCATGGATGTTTTTCCACATTTAACTAATCTATTACAGTACACTAGCTGTATGGACTGATTTTGTGATAAAGCGATGTGTGTGTGTGTTTTAAACTTTTCACTTTTGTTTAATGGAAAACTGTGGTAAGGAAATTCCTCAGAAAAAAAAAATCACTTTGAGGTTGTGTTGAGATTGTAGAAGGAAATTTATACAGATTTGAAATGACAAGAGGGTTAGTACATTACAGAATGAAAATTTTTTTGGTGAACTGTCCCTTTAAGCTGAGAGTGAGGGGGCAGGTCTGTTGGTGTTGGAGCGAAAGCTAAAACAGGTCAGGGAGGGAAAGAGCCATGTGGTTTGGGGACTTGACCTGTGAGTAATTAACATCAGCATTGATTTCCTTTTCCCAGGAGTGACGCCTGTCACTGCACCCTTCACCCGCACACACAAATACACACCGCTATATTTCACCTTCATGGCCAATGTCAAACCCCAGCTTTCCAAAACAACACCAAGCATGGTGTGGAGAGACTAATTAGATGTAGTGTTTGTCTTCCATGTTAGGCTGGTGCTTTATACTGTCAGTCTCGTCTGGTGGTGAATTAGCCTTTTGTATGAGTCCCAAGAAGTCTTGAAATATTTCTTTAACTTGTTATTTAACTTTAACTTACTGCTACTTTCTTTTCTTTTTTTTTATTAATAATCTTATGTTTTGTTTTCTGAAAAAATCTAATGAAATAATCACTGATATAAAGTTATTCCTTGCGGTAAATACAGTACGCCATAAAAATAATAGAATTTTGATCATAGCACCCAGCTGTACTATACAGTATTTGCTGTAAAAGGATTGATTGGATTTTCTCTGAACTGATGGTATTTGTTCCTAGGATTTTATTTTCTTCTTTCCTATTAAAGTGGAGAGTATGCTGGGTACATGTTGGGTGAGCGGCTGAAATCAAAGAGCTATTCTTTGGTAAATCACAAATCAAAGACTGGCATATACTCTAGATTTAGAGAAAGACAGACAGATTTGGACGTCTGCATCAAAAGACATCATTCAGTGCCGCTCTGTGTCTTCATGGCAGCAGTTACGTCAATGTTTTGATCAAAATCCCATGGAGGAAAATGTTGTATGATCAAATATTATTATCCTAATTACGTTTCATAAAATCTTTCTTTTTATCTTGCAGTTTCAATTCAGAGAACAGTAATTTAAGTCTGATGATCACAGTTTGTCTGTGGGGTTATAACTGCTGGATTTGTTATTTGTGGAAGACTATAATAATTGTTATAGGGGCATGAAACTTTTTGTCTTTATGGGGTCACCGTTTGGACAGAATCTTTATAGATTGTTTGCTTCTGAGTGCTTATTGCCCACCTGTAAGTAATTCCTTTATCTTGTGTGTCTATAAATTTGGGTTTGGTAAATTATTGCAGCTTTATTAAATTCATGCTACACTGAATACACAATTTCACATGTGAATATATTGTATTAAAGTGCATTATTTATTTTTTTTGGTAACATATAATAGCATATAATTTGAAGTTTCATATTGCATATTGTTACCACATAATATAACTGTTTTCAGTTTTTTATATATGTTAAAATGTAAGCTTTTCAGCATCATTACTTCAGTTTTCAGTGTCGCATGATCCTGTTATTCCTGTAATCTTACAATAAAAAAAAAATATTAAGTTGAAATCCTTGCTGAATTTTACAACAAAACAAAACAAAGCAAAGCAAAGTAAAAAACCTAAACTAAACCAAACCTGAAGCAAAACAAAACAAAACAAAATTGCTGAATATTATTGAAAAAAAAGTAGTGACCCTAAACTTTTGAATGTTAGTGTAAAGTTTATTTCGAGAGGTGATGTAGCACTTTTCTCCTGAGGCGTAGGAAGGCTCATAGGGAAGTAAGCGATTTCAGGCAGGAAGGTGTCACCAGGGGCTGAATGGGCTGCTGCTTTCTACATTGTGTGTAGTTACTCATTCACAGCTGGCTTCCAGAAAGAGAAATTAGATACAAAATATATGTATAAGATATCTATATATATATATTTGTAACTCTATAGCTGTGGTACAACCTGCTCCCAGCTTTAAAAGAGAACAGACTGAAATGATCCTCAGGGGTACTATCACTGTGGGTGACACATTTTTTCCCCCTATTGCTTTATCTATAACTTTATTTATATATTTAATTGTCATGAGAATAACTCAAAATATGAAAAAGTGATTTATTAATGCTAGCTCCCCTTTCTCTCTTTCTCTCTCTCTCTGTCTCTTTTTCCAAGGCTTCTCATCATTTTTACATTTTTCATAATCTCCAGCTGAGGTTATTCGGTTATGTAAACCAGTGCAGCCTAAAATCTCATGTAGAATAATAGTCTTTTAAAATAAGAGAGGATTTCCATGTATGCAAACTTGAATTTGTTCCATAATTAACCTGTAAGATTATTGATGTGTATATATATATATATATATATATATATATAACGTTCTAATAATAATGATTATTATTATTAGTTAGTTATCATTATTTGTTGTAGAACACAGGCCAATGTTGAATAATTATATCTCTTTTTTTGTTCTTGTCAATTTTCCCCGAAAAGCATAAATAGCTTTTTGGAAGGGTGAAATTTCACTTTTCAGAGAGCTTGCTTTGAGGGCGGACACAATTTTTTTCTTCTATTGACTTTTTCCAGGTTCTCGTCTTCTCCGCTTATTAGGGAAGCAAACAAATCAATATACTACACTGTGGCTGGAGTGCAGACATGAGAGCTCCGGCCCACTGTCACTAACAATCCAGCCAATCATCTGCCTCACTCTTCAGCCCTTCTTTTCGCCCATATTTGCATTCCAGAAAGCAAGTTCCACTACAGTTGTTTTCTGCTGATCACTGACCTCAACTAGTCTTAAAAGTTTTTTGTTTTTTTTGGTGACCATGTGTGTGGGAAATAAACCATTTGGAAACTCCTATTATTCTTCCCTCCTGAAAAAATATAATTATATAATAGTAAACTTTTCTTTTTTTCAGGTTGAAGTCAAAGCAGTTTACAATGAGTATTACATTTTTAAAAATACTGATTTATTTTATTCTTAGTTTAGAGACACATTTGTAATGGATTTCTGGCAGATGTTTTTCATGTTTTGATCCTGAGCAACAGATCCTATGGCTGTAAAGTGCTATCACTCTTAGGGAGTGGAACAACCCCTCCTCACACCGCCCTACTCCTTCAAAACCCCCATCAGACCTCCCCAGCTGGAGGGTTTTGACATCTGCTGGTTTGGGATACGAGAGAGCAGCTGTCAGCAGCAGGGAAGCCTCTTTCAGTGTCAGTTGGCGGGATGGCTGGGTGCCAGCTTGTGCCATCTGTGCGTCTGACATTTCCTTCTAATTAACAGAAGGGTTAATTGTTCTGGCAGGCTCAAATGCAGTGTCTAACATTACCCAGGGGAGATGTGTACAAGTGACAGAGTGGGAAGGTGCCGGGGAAAAGCTTGGTTAACACCGCCCGCTACCACCGTCACACTCCGGTTAACAGTCGCCGATTGGTTACCAGAGCCAGGCGTAGGCAATTGGGCCAAGGTGTTTTTTTTCCCCCCCTGTTTCTGATGAATTATGCCATGCCTCTGTAATGATGTAGAAAGAATTGAGTTTAGAGAGGCAAAGACCACTGCCTAGGGCCAATTGGGAGGGAACAATTTGCATGTTATTACTGCATATTCATAACTAATTGTGTTAGGCTTTGCTAATAGAGCAGAATGACGGATTGAAAAATTGAGAAGCTGTTTTTACAGCCAACAAAACACGTCGTGATTTTTCTCGCCGGTCTACAACACCGGGCGCTGAATGATCATTAAGATTCTGAGCTGCTAAATATAGCAGGTTGTTTCATTTGTCAGCATGACATGATGTAATCTGTTTAGTTCTCTAATTTTATCTTAGTGCGTGGAAGCCATTTTTTTTACGCCACTTACCATGGCACGCTATAACGCATTAATGTTGGGAAATTGTGTTTCTACGGCATATTAAACATTAGCACATAAGCGCTGAACGCTAATTGCGACGCGGCTGTTCGGTATCTCCAATGATGAAAAACTAAATTGTTAAAAAATACCCCGAATAGTAAGATGTCTGGAAATGAGAATACCGCTAGGTGATCTCAGAGTAGCATCGTAGTCTTTTGTTCGTCTAGGGCAATTTTGCGCATTCTGTTTGGCATGTGTTTTTGATGCCATAAGTGTGAGCATATGCATGTCATGATGAATGATTAATCGCATATCATTTTGGCATCAGAGGCGGCATGAGTGCTGATGTACTGACACGTTAAGGGGCTGCGTTCACCGGGCGCGAACGCACATGTACGCTAGCATGCACAGGCGCCCCTGCGCACACACGCGGCTGTAGTGAAGGGCTAAATGGATGCCCTCTGGGTTTCAGAGTCTGAGAGTGGCAATTTGCACGCCTCCCTTGGCCCCTGTGCATTGACTGGCTGTCAGGGGTGTGCGCGGAGAGGATTCTGGGCCCCAAAGAAAAGAGACAGGAGCCTTTTACCCAGCATGGGAGAGCTTGGAACAATCCGCCAGTGGAACAGGCTGCTTTTTGAAAATGTCTCGGAGAGGAAATGGGACTCAAATTGACTGCAGTTAGTTACCTTTCAAAAAGCTCTCGTCTATTCACAGCGCTTTCATTTTCATCTCGCACTTCACAAGTTTTTCTATGAATGTCAGATGACTGATATTTGGCAACCGCCACTGGATAAAATGTTCAAATGTGTGATGTAATTGCAAGTAATTGAAACAAATCAGGCCTGAACTGTAAATTGGTTAAAAATGGGACGTGCTTGCCATATAAGGCCATTGTGGATTGCTTTGTAGTTGTTATACAGTGGACATCAAATTAAAAATCTGTCTGTTTTGCGATTTTAATAAGCAGCACAGTTGTAGTCTTATAATTTATTCGACTCTCATGCTCCTCCAGACCTGTACGGCTTCTTCTGTAAAAAACAAAACAAGATATTTTGAAGAATGCTTTGTCCGTTTAGCAAGTATCATTGACTTGATTGAATGGCAAAAAGGCTTTTATTTAAAGTTTATTTATTTTATTTACTTGTTTATTTATTTTTCAAAATATCAACTTTTGTGTTTGAAGAAAGAAAATCATAAAATTTTAAAACAACATGACTGAATTTTACTTTTGGGGTTACAGTAATTATTTATTTTTATTATTTTGGGGTGTATATATCCATGTCTTGAACTTATTTAAAATAATGTTTTAAAATAATTAACTGTTTTTTAACACTTTCAAAAAGTAGTGTGTTATTTTAATATGAAGGAATTTCCCAAATAGATTTTTTTACCATGTTTTGATTTGTGTATTGCATTGTGGTAAAGGAAATACAGGCAGAAAGTTACCAAAAACATCAACTTTCTTTATGCGTTGCATTGTATTAAGGGGTTAAAATAAATGTTCATAAACCCAATAATGTCCTGGTAGAAAATTACCATTACCTTTTAAGATTTTTTTTTTTTTTTGTGAAAAGGGAATTTAAAAAAAAAATATCTTCTTTTGTGTTTCCACAAAAAAAGGAGTTAAATTTCGTTAATCATATATTTATGTCCTCCCTGTTAATACTATAATTTATTAGCGTGAGAGATCAGGTGACTGTTTTGAGACCTGTACTACTTTCCGCTAATGTTTTGTGATTTCCTACTCCCCCCGCCCTCTCAATCTCTCAAAGCATGTCTCACATTCCCCCCTCTGTTTCGCACCTGATTCCGCCGTCATTCCGCGCATCAGTTTATCTCCTTATGCTTTTGATGACACGGGACAACATTCAGGGGAAAAGAAGCTTGTGTGAGCCTCTGTGTTAGTTTTCTATAAAGCCGCCATTTACATATCCAAATATAAGCATGGGGCGCATGAGTTTTTGCAGTGGAAACATTAAGAAGCAATATTTATAGGTTGTGGCTGGGATATCAGTCGAGAGGTGGTTGATAGCATGGCGCTTGACAGCTGTCGCTAGCAGCTTCGCAGAGCTCATCAGGAAACCGGCACTGCCTGCCCGCTCTGTCAGAGAAGTTTAGAGTGTCGTGCTGAGCTGGAGAGGTTCAGGGAGCCGAGCTCAGTGTGAAGGAAGTGCACCGACTCCTCCAACCCTCCATCTCATGCTCTGTCACATCAAGAGCCCTCTCTGCTGCCTGGCCCCTCTGGATCGCCTGTCCAAAATCTGCCAAAACTCAGCCTCTGCCTCTCCTTTCCTTATCGCTGTTGATGAGTGTCACAGCGGTCAGGGCCTAACTGCTTCCTGTTGAGTTCTGCATGTATTTGTGCAAGTGGATGCAACTCCACAACCTGATTTATTGTTTTTGATAGTGTTTTGGACAGAGGC
>JAUCMS010000052.1:15201617-15224434 GCA_032357445.1 Enteromius radiatus | reverse complement strand
AAGTTAACAAAAGTGATTTTAAGGTATTTTGCATACTTGAGAGGATGTTGCTATGTTATTTTTGCTTAGTTATGTTAAAAAAACATTTTTGGGACTGCACGTTTAATATGACACTATAATGCAATAAATGCGTAAATCTAAATAAAATAAAACTATTACACACACACACACACAAATACACAATTCAGAATTTACGTTTTATCTAACTAATCTAACTATCTATACACACACACTGCACTTTAATATTGATGAAACAACTTAGTAATCTTTACTGTAATATTTTACAGTATATATAATTTCATTATACATTAATGTTGGTAAAACACACACATTTTTATGTTTTATATTGCAATTATTTTATATTATAAAATCTTCTCCTGCAAGTGACTTAACTCACTCTGAAAACTATTCCAACTTGTTGATATTTATTTACATATTCTACATTTTTACACTATTTATTGAAATTAAGTTATAATATTTTCTTCTATTATTTTGATCCTTATTTTTATGATGGTCATGCAAATAATATTTGATATTTAGATTCCGGAAATGCAGAATATGATGCAGATCATCAGTAAAGATGACACCATCTCTAACTGAGTACTAAACATGAGGAGGCTGCAGGCGGGCAGGATGAAGCGAGGGTTAATTTGTGTTCCTCCCAAAGGAACACGGCTGCTTAAACTCTGTCTGCCTTCTTACCTTCCTCCTCTCCATCATTATAAGTCTTCTCCAATCCAGCAGAAGAGTCTGTTTGCTCACACAAGGTCCTTTGTAATCAAGCAAATGGCAGAATCTATGAGCTCACCCTATTCTGAGCATGAAGGTGCACTGACGAATTACTGCTCATCCGAATATTTCTTTTTGATGTGACCTGTGTGTGTGTGTGTGTGTGATTTGACAGGTGGCGCAAGTAAGAAAGAAGAGCAAGTCAAGCATTTGACCAATGCAAGAGGGTCTGCAAGAAAAGGCACACATACTTTGGTAAAAGGTGAGTGTGTAAAAGCAAATACAGCCATCATCCTTATAACCTTTAGCTGGATTGCACAGAGTGACATTAATTTGTCGCACATCCAAAAAATGAGGTTTTTAATGAGAAACTCACAGCAGGGTCACTGATTGGCTATGATCATAAGCAGTGAATAGAGCCCCTTATAATGCACTCGATTTTTATGCCCTGTGCTTAAAAAAAAATCCTTTTTCCCAGACACAGAACCAGAAAATGAAATGGTGTTATACTCAATAAACCAGTATGATGAGAAGTGAATTAGCCTATCAGGACAATGATATTGTCAGTTCGGCGAGTGAAGGTGTTGTAAGTACTGTAGCTTTTACAGATGAATCTCAGTGCGGCTCAGCAGTTGTCTGCTAAGCAAGAAGAAAAGGTTTTATGATACAGCCGTCACCTGCAGGGATATATCAACTGGATATTAAGGAGCCTTTTTTCCCTTTAATTCAATTTCAGCCCAGCACCTCTGACATATAATCTTTAATTGAGGATGGATTTATCACTGTTTCTCCAAA
This sequence comes from Enteromius radiatus, assembly GCA_032357445.1. Lineage (NCBI taxonomy): Eukaryota > Metazoa > Chordata > Actinopteri > Cypriniformes > Cyprinidae > Enteromius > Enteromius radiatus. Next base: position 15,222,910 of record JAUCMS010000052.1, on the reverse strand, counting down.
AGCACACAGATAAACATTCTGATATGGGCTCTGGACAGTAATGAGGGCATCAGGAATGGGCACGGAGGGAATTATGGTTATGCAACTTCCTGTGACCTCATCAGTCAGGATGCATCTTTGAGTAACATGACGTAGATGATGCGCTTTGAACAAACACATCTAAATGAGTCTCACGTGTTTCTCTCGGTGTGATTTTGACTCCAGCAGCTTGGGGTAATGATTTTATGTGGTTTTAAGAAAATGATTCACAGCACTGTTAGGTAATGTTTTCCAAAAGTGTTATGAGACACGACAAAGCCAAAATGCTGAATGTTTCCCCTTTTATATTATGTAGCAGTAATAAGCATTAGGGGACAACATTGTATTGTATTTTATTCATTTTATTTTATTTGTAATTTTATAATACATTTTGTTATAATATTTTTTTATTATAAATATTTTTTTTAATTTTTTTTTTGTTATGTTATTAAATTTCAAATGTCGTGTCACACTTAGTGCCCAAATTTCTCTCTCTCTCTCTCTCTCTCTCTCTCTCTCTCTCTCTCTCTCTATATAATTTATAAGCATGAGTATTTGACAGGTTTAAAAGTCTAAAACAGTGTTTTTTATCAGAACAGCAGAGATTTACTGACATACAGAGAGAATTGTTAACCGTTTTATTCCTACATACTACAGTTATCCGGGCGCTATACTGCAAATGATTTGTCCAACAGAATATTTGCTTCGCAGCATGGCTGGCCTTTGATAGGAGACAGGGTTGTGTCTCTTAGCTCAGGGAGTGCTGATGGAGCCAAGCAGATTTGTTTCAGCTGTTAATACCAATCAGGTCAACACTTTGAATGGATGAGTTTTATTCCCTGAGTGTCCTTGAATGGCAGTAAAAGTTTAAAAATGCATTAAAAACAAATTTGTGCGGCACGGGGTTCAAACCAATTGCATGGCTCGCTCTGCTTCGGTCCCTGGTGGTGCGTCTGCCAGAATTTCCACTTGCAGCGTTTTTCGTTTCTTCGCAAAGGTGATTTTATTTGTTTCTCCTGTTTGTATGTTTATTTATTTACTTACAGGGTTAATTTTCTTTTTGCAGATGCTCAATATAGCGAACAATAAAAGAATAAGCCCTTTTCTGTATCCAGAACCGAGATCACATCTGATTACGCATTCATATTGCCGCCGAAGCGTGCAGATTACTCACAGATGTATTGATTTTCAAGCGCTAGCAGTACTATCTGTCTGCATATTAATATGAAAGTCTTGTCTTTCTCCCCATGTTTAATTTCTTTATATCTTCATAATTGATTAATGTTCTTTTGTGAGGAAGGAATGAATAATTTATAAGCCCAATAGCCTCCGGCTAATGAGAAAATGCTTAATTTCACCGAATGTGTCTGTGTTTTAAGAGCCCCACTGCTGTTGATACTTCAGACGAACACTCCAGCAACCTTCTGGAATAAGAAGCGAGCTGGCATGAGCTGGCAACGGGATAATTACATCTAACTGGCATAATGGTAATGAAAGATTGAAGAGATCTTGTTGAGAGAAAGCACCTGATTGTTAGCATCTGTTTTACAGATTCGATGAATGCATTTTTAATTGTCTCTACTCCCTGACAGCCTGGCTGCCGGGCTCCCATTGAAAACGTGCCAGCTACAAAATGAAGCAAATTGAATGAACAGCACTTATCGTTAACAAGGAGCGTAATTAAATATGCAGATAGGTGCAATAATATCATTAACCTCGTGGACTAGGGCCGCGCGTTCCTATTCTCCTCCATTCCGCACGTGCTGATCAAAGGGGCTATACGAGAGCTCGCTGGAAATGTGCCAACAAGATGTTTCGCGTTTGTCGCCGTATTAACGTCTGAATGTTAATGAACTCGGGATTTCGCTAATGACTGTATTATGTGCTAAGCCTGATACCCGCACTTCACCGCTGCGAATTATCAAAGCGAAAGTGCGACGTCAAATCCCAGATACATATTTTCCTGTCCAAGTGTCAAGCTGTCAGAACAAATATTTATCTGCACGTGTGCGTTCCTGCATCTGTTTGCCTGGCACTGATGCTGAAGTGGAGAAGTGCCGCCTCTGCTAATTACCTCATAATGTGGCATATTGTGATAAGCTACCAGGCGTCAGAGGTGTTTACCCACCGAATCTTGACACTGTGCCAACCGGTGCTGACTGGCATCGCCATGGTCCCCTCCTCCACCTGCGCGCGGGGACACAGATGCCCTCTTAAGAGGCAGAGAAAAAGCTCACTTGTGTTTGCTAAGGGCTCTAATGTGCGCGGCAGGGAGAGCTAATTGTATTTGCATCTAAATGGGAGTTGTAATTCTCATCAAGCGCAGATGGAGGCCGAAGCGCCCCGTATCTTTATAAGGGCAAGATTCTGTGACAAAGCCCCCTCTGCCTCCAGATTACAGTGGCACCATGACCATATTTATTCTATTAACTAGCAGCCGGCTTAGATTTCTATTTTTGCTCTTTCAAGCAAACTAGCCCAGCTTTTTGCACTCGTCGCAACTTTAAGCAGACTGTCTCCGGCTTTTCATTTTTTAGTACACATGAACGTTTACTCTTTTTGTGTTTTTCTTGCAGCCGTTACTGTTTTGACAACGTCCTAGAACTGTTGAGTAAGGTGAATATGGTGAGGATGAACGGCTTGCGGTGCATGGATGAGGTTATTTAATATGGCTGAAGTGGCCTGTGTTTATGTAAAGATTAAGGGTAAATGGCCTTTAATTGTGCGATTTATTTCCTTTAGTTTTGCCGAGTGATTGTTATTGCATCTGAGTGTATGAAAGAGACAGTGTTCCCAGTGGTCAGAGAGCTCCACTGCAAAATGTGGAGCCGTTTTTTTTTTAAGCTAACCGCAGCTTTTGACATTTATTATGAATGTGGGATTGAGACAAGATGGCTTTGTTGCTTACAGAGGTGGAGAAAGCCTGTTCCCTGTTCGTATAGGATGGACGCCGGCTTTCCGCTGTGGTCAACGCATCACAGCTCTCTATACGTTCCTGGCATGATACATGAAATGTGGTGCGAGAACCACAGGCATCTACTTAAAGAGACAGTGGTGCTGAGGGAAACCCAGACATAGATTTATGCTTAACAGGAACTCGTCGTGACTTGTGCCAAATGTTTAATTTGCTGTGACACAGAGCGCAGACGACAAAACACATGACATGTTTACTGCATTTACAGCTTTGAGGTTTCCCAATTAAACACATTTGGAAATTGGTTTTGGTTTTTACTTGTGCACACTGAATTTCATTATTTTGGTTGAGTTTTGATATAGAAGCCCAAAGGAGTAAACAATTATTTAATTTAGTTTTATTGTATTTCTACTAAGAATTTTTGGAGAAATATTCACTTTGAAAGTGAATTTTCTTTATTTACTTCAGTATAGGGACCAGTTATCACTATAAACTACTAGTTGCTTTTTAGCATGCCTATTATTAACATATTGACTGTTTATTAGTACTTATAATGCACATATTTTGCATGACCTTAACAACTGCCTTACTACTGTAACTTTTAATAAGGAGCAAATGAGCAGTCTATTGAGGAAAAGGTCATAGTTAATTATTTGTCAATAAAGCAAGAACTGGACTTTTTTTCACCCCTAGTTTTGAGTAAAGACAATATTACTAAATATACAGGCATATACAATATGCAAATATTTTCTTTTCATTTTAAGAGCAACATGTAAGTGTATACTAATACAAAATAAGCATTTTTGAATAAATATATAAATATAAATAAGTATTTTTGCTGTATCTAATCACTTTTTTCTCCCTTTCATTTAACTGCGAGTCTTGAGGCTGTGTTAGTGCAGGCATATTTTATAAATGAATGTCCATTGTGACTGGGGCAGTCATTGTGTGCCTTTTCTGTAGTATAAATATGTTCTCTTTTATTTCTGGTAAACAACTGCAGTAAAGATATTCTAATTTCATCCTCCTGCCATAATGATATTTTGACTGTCTTTCTTTTTTCAGATACTGAAAATAAAATTAATCACCCTGGGAAAGAAAAGATTTTTTGCACTCTAAATAAAATAATAAAAAGTACAAAATAATAAGGATTATTATTTAACTTGAAAAATCTGCAAGAAAAAATCCCTCAGATTTAATCTTTTGTCATTCTCATGTTAGTAGTGAAGGTGTTGGTGTTTTAGGGGAAAGAAAGAAAATCAAAAGGGCCTGTTGTCCCATGTGGCCTATAGCCCTGCTGTACCCTTTTGTCTTGTATTCAGGCCACAGGCTATGTGAGTGACTGAGCGAACAGAAATGGCACCGCAGTCTTGTGGTACGAGTGAAGTTCTTCTGTTCTCATATTCTTTCTCATACTTTTATGGAAATTTCAGTGTTTGTCTAGCATGTTTTTCCAATTTTCTATGAAATATCCGCATATCTGATGTGATATGACAATTCTCTATTAAAACAAATAAGTCTCCAGCGTCTGAAAACCTGTGGCTGCTCTGCTGTCTTTCTCTCCATCATGATAATCCTCCCTAGAAAATCCTCAGGATAGTAAAATGCAAAGCAGCAGAAATGAAAGTTAGTTCAAAGTCATTAGAGCATATTAGTTGAGGTAAGCATGTTCCCAGAGGGCCTTTAAGACACAGAGTGATTAGGTGACGGCTTTCAAAACACTGTTGTTCTCTTGGATGGAGTGAGAGAGAGAGAGATGGAGCGAGAGTTATGCCGCTTGTCCCGCTGCGCTTCCTCCGTTAAATCTTGAGGAGTTAGCAAGATTTAATCCCATTTCTGCCACCGCGTCCTCACTCACGGCCACTTTGCATAAGAAGTGTCCATTACGCACGCTAATGTGAAAGTGTGCTTTGAATTGAGCTGGGGGTCTTTGCATCAGACTCTAAAAAGCACACCAACACACAGCCCTAATGGGAGTACATTGCCATGAAAAGATAATTTATCAGATTTGCTGATTCACCAGTCCTGTGCCCTTGTCTGATTGTGTAAAATGATCCGGCCTCTAATTACAATCCATCCCATCAGAATTGCAAATAGTGGTGTACGCATGGGGTGGGCAATGGTTTTGGGGGGAAAGGTAAAGGGGAGATAATAGATTCACTTTAAATGTCGTCATATCTCGGCGGAAGATGAAGTAGCATTCAGGAGATGTACATTAGTCTAAATGATTTACTCTCCTAACGAGTCTAATGTCTTCCTTTGATCGTATTATACGGGTCGGACTTTGATTTATTTCAAGCTGCTTCTGAAAACATGCAGGTTACATTTGAATGCTTTCAAAGTGCTTGACACCAGCTTTCTGAAATGCAAAGTGAGATATTGTCTCTCACATGTGTGTTAATAAGCAACTTTTTGCTCACAAAGTCAATTGTTTTATGACTCTGTGTTGGCTTTTGGCCAGATTTAGGGCTTAATGCATTGAAAACGATGCTGTTGTAATGGGGAATGATTTATTGTCTTTATAGCACTAGTTTAGTAAATGTTTGACAAATGAGGAAACAAAACACATGGTTATTATTTAAAAAAAATAAATAAATAACTAATTAGACACATGAACAGCCTATTTAAGAATGTGTAAAAATATGTTATAGTAACTGTGACGTTTGCAGCTCCAAATTCACGATAGAGATGAATATCTATCGTTTTTTGCTGTTTTTCCGGCTTCTATGTTCCCGATAGGTCTTGGATTTTTTTCTGTTAGCTTTGTTACCATACTTAGCAGAAAGAGATGGCCCTAGTCCCTTGGACCTAATGAGTCTTTTATACACTATACTCTGCACATAAATGTTTTAAAACTCTTGTCATAACATTCGCTAGCTTACACATGACAGCTGGTATCTGTTGCTGCATATCTGTCCTGAATATTTTATGACCACATCTCCAAACCCAGAAAAATCAAAACCAGAAAAGCTTTTTTTTTCGTACGGCATATCAAAACACACTTTTAACTGAAATCGAATGACTAATTTCTGAGTACCTAAGTAGTTTAAGATTTTGAAGTTGTGGGTTTTCAGTTCTCAAGATGAATGATATTTTGATAGTCAGGATGGTTAGAAACGGTTGCTGTTTTTATATATTTATTTATTAAAAATTCTAAAGAGTACATTTAAAATAGTATGTGACAAAGTGAATAAGAAATATTTTAAATGTTTTCTAGGTCACTAATCAAATAAGTGAATTTGTGACATTAAGCATGATATAAAATCTACTAACACATTTTCAAATTGACATTCTTTTTTATATCTATCTATCCAAAGTTAAAAATTATATTCTTTTACATTTTATATACCTGTCAGAACAATAAACAAAATTAATGTTGACCGTTTTTGTGCATAAAACAGAGCTTTTTGCATCAGGCTCCTCAATCTTGACCTTGCACAAATGGAGAAGGTAGTTCACCATGGTAACCTGGATCTCCAGGCTTTAGTCCATCATCTCAGCCCTCTTCCTGTAGTACTTTTATTGGCTGCACAATTGAAATGTCATGCTTGGCCAACAGAGGAGCCTGTAATTTTTAACGCGTGATTAAACCGTCCCTGCTAAATGGAAAACACTGCCTGACCAGACAACAAAATAAGTGGGAAGAGAAGCACGAAGGTGCAGACAAACGGAGCAAACCGCTGCCGTTTTTTAAAGACGTCTGTGAACGTTTTTTGCATATTTGGGCATGGGGAAAAAAAAAGTGTCGCTGAGGCACGCCATCCGGCACATCAAAGCCAGAACATGTCACTGATGTAAAGGAAATCAGGTTCAAATGAATATTAATGAGCGGAACAATTACCTCTGGGAAATGTTGTCTGCAGCTTAGCTTTACTAACATACACCTCACCTTTGGCTCGGTGGCATCAGAGACGAAATCCCCAGCAGGCATCTCTGCTCCAGCTGCTGCTATATTTGGATGTCATTTCTGCCCTCGCTCTCCATCAGTCTGTTCCTGCCTCCTCTCTCTCTCTTTCTCCTGTTGTTTTTTTTATATGTGAAACATGTGAAAGGAAATCTCCTGCCTGCAATATCTGTGGATTTGAGAGCTGTGTTATATGTCAGGTGGGATATTTTGTAATACATACAGCAATATTAACACAACAAATAGGGTTTTCATTATTTACTGGAAATGTCTGAGGACCGCACAACAATATCTACCATAGATTGTTTGCTTTATAAGGCCCCATGCTGATATCTCGCTACACTGCGAATGTTTGTAATGAGTTCTACCTATTTGAAAGACGTGGCAAACTTATTGTCAACTTTCTGCTCCACAGTCTGCTGGACCTTTGCTTAAAACTGTATGCTATTCAGCGGTGGAGATTAGCTTAGATCCATTGATTGAACTTTAAAAGAACTCTCCGTGCTGAGAAGAACTCAAAAGGTGACTGGAGTTTAATACACAGCTCCTCACACTTTGAGCTTATACCTACACATTCCTACACATTTCTCCTCCTCCAGCTTTAGCAAGATTCACACTTTAATGCTAATGCCAGTATGAGCTTTATATAAGGATTAGATTTCCCTGAGTCTGCTTTCACCTTGAACATCTGACTTGTTTTAAGAACTTTTGACTTGTATGAAAAATAGCACAAATATGTTGTTGTAATTGTGCGTCTTTCTCTTGAACGTTTAGCGTCAGGCATTTCAGAGCCATCTTGATGTTAATACTTAAAGCCCTGATGATGGAAATACATCAGAAGTGATTAGTCTTCATATATTTGCAGCTCACTTTAAGTGCTAAAAAGCTATAGGTCAGTTTTACATTAAATCGACACAGCCTATTGATTTATCCAATTTGGATTTGCCTTGTCTTTTGCACATAAACTTCAAATATGCTGTTCATATGGGAATGGTGCCATTGATTTCCTTAACTTAAGACCAAATGCTAAAGATTTTTGGATAAGCTTCCTCATTACTTAAGCTAAAATCAATAAGGAAGAGCATCTTTTAATGAACGAGCGGTTTGTACAGCAAACTGCTGAAATGGGGCCCTGTTCATCTGCCGTCCGGTCGATCGATCATGAAGGTCTTTAAGCAAGGCGCAATTGGTTGACATTGTGGTTTATCCTTCACGTCAAACCTCACAGCCTTCGGAAAGTGAAGCGCAGTCAAAGACGCAACAGGAGTTTTTTCGTTCCTGCCGGTTTCTCCGCCGTGCTCGGTCAAGTATGAAAAGCCAGTTGGTGATTTAAGAGTGCTGTTTGTGCACAGACTGTGAAATATATTAGGGATTGTTTTGATTAAATGTATCTCTGTGAATATTGGAGTCTTGAATTTTAATGGTGTATTGTGTCATCGCTGTTGCATTGGTTGCTTGAGTGTGGGAGCTGAAGTATCTGATGGTTTAGATCAATGAGGAAACGAGAGACAAGGAGATGTGAGATTGACCTCGCTTATAGAACACCTACAGCATCTGCTAGAGCAGAACAAACCCCTGCTGTGTGCTTAAAACCTACTACTCCAAACTCACATACAGTTTTAATTGTTCTTGGTGGTAAGCATGCATTCAATATACTGCTGGGGAAAAGGTGTTTTTTTTTTTTCCAATCTAAAGTAGTGAACAAATGGAAGCAGTGGCAGTTTTTTTCTTCCATATTGTGATGTACATCGGTTGTACAACTTGTTTTCTTTTAAGCCAAAAATCATTAGGGTATTAATGTTCATGTTTAGTGAAGATATTTGGTAAATTTCCCAAAATATATCAAAACATATTTTTGATAAGTAATATGCTTTGCTAAGAATCAGGACAACTTTATAGGCAATTTAAAAAAATAATTGTATCGCAGCCAAATATTGTCCTGTTACATGGAAAGCATATTTATTCAGCTTTCAGATTATGTAAAAAATGTAAAAAAAAAATTCAAAATGTCTCAATATTCTTATTCAATTATAGTTTTAAACCTAAATAGCGTATATAACGTTATTTATTTTGCATAGCACACAAATACAACCCCTTTTTTCCCAGATATATAGTAAACAAGAGGTGTTTCAGTCAAGTTAGCGTGAAATGAAAATTCACCTGGAATCTTATCCGTCTTATTTTTAAAAATTTATTCAGGCATATATGATTCTTTCTTTCTTTCAAGCTCATATTCATCTCTCTCTATTCATCTCCCAACAACCAATGCTTAGAAACTCAATAATTATAACCGATACAATGTTTTGTTGGCTATTGCTACAAATATGCCCGTGCGACTTACAGTATGACTGGTTTTGTGCTCCAGGCTCACAAATAAACTTTAAAGTTATTTTAATTTGTAGCTTTAAGATTTTATGCTAATAATTTATGTTTAAAATTAATAGATGTTTAAGATGTTAAAAATGTTTTTTTTTCCCTTTCCATTAAAATTTTAAGTAAAATGGATAACTTGAGAAAAGCTGTTTTTTAAAGTCAAGTCACATTCAAAATCTATGCAATTTCAGTAAAGTTGCTCATAGGATCTGTTAGCAATTACATCGTAAAACTCATTAAACTTTACAATCGCTGTGATTTTATTTGGCTTTCTTGTATGAATTTTGCTTGATTGTAGATGTCCTGTAGATTTAATCCCTATTTTTTGTAGTTTTTAAATAACAATTCGCTTTTTTTTTACTGCAGAAGAATGGCTGAGGAAATACCTCTGCAAGCTTTTCCTCCAAAGGTGTCACAGTTTTAAAGTCATAAATATGGAAACGGCATAAGTTCACATCACGGAAAAGAATCAAAGCCTATTGTTGTATGTCCTTTTCTCGTGTAAAGTTTGCTTTAAATGTCACACATTAGCATATGAACTTTTAAATGAGCTTGTTTGCTCAGTAATGCTGGCATGTAAATACAGATATTGAATGCATAGGTTGAATAAGCGAGGTCTGGGTGAGACTTTGGTCTTCCCAATGATAATTAAGGCACAACGAGGGATCTCTTCCCTATGCCGATGCTTAGATTGACTGGTTATGTGTGGTTCTTTCAACTCGAATATCCAATAGCAGCAATGGAAATGATCTGTGCTGTCTTGATTTAGGCAGACGTGATTGACAACCATCAATCCCAATATAAAATGCTTCATACATTATTCACATTTTCTGCTATCCCTTGTTGTTGGAGTGTTTTGTGTGTGTATGTGTGTTTGAGGTAGACGGAGCAGACACACAGCATCTGGGGACCAGCAGTGGTATCAGGAAGACAGAGAGAGAGAGAGAGAGAGAGACAGCTGTGCACTTGTAGGATATGAAAGGAAGATGACTTGATGAGAGGTATCAGTGTGTAAAGACAGGGTGATACATGATATATACAAATTCATATACACTTCAATAATAACTACCATTCGCCTTCATTGTATTTGTGTACTACCATTAAAGTAGTAGTATAAATAGAAAAGAGTATGTACATCAAACTGTAATTGAAATAATTAATATTATATATTACTATAGATTTATTTATACTGCTACTACTGCAAATGTGTGTGTACATACACACAAACCTTTTTTTTGTAAAGAAATATGTTACAATTACTAGTTTAAAAAGATAAATATTAATTGAATTATATGGACACTATGATAATACAATTGTTGCATGCAAATTATGTATAGATGATAAATATGACAATTCACTATTGTTGTATTAAAGTATTCAGTATTATGATACTAGCAATAGTATACAGTATATAATAGTATACAATTCAGTATATAGTATTATAGTATAGTAGTATTAATAAAGTGGTTACTACTAATAATAGGTGTGTATTTCTACTACTACTACTACTGAAAAAAACACTATATAAATCTCTCTCTCTCTCTCTCTCTGTAACACTAATGTACTTTGTGTATATTTTTTTAAGTTGTATATTTAATTTGCTTTATCAGTTTAAATTCTAAATATTCATGTTTTTTAACTTTGTGTTTAAAACAAACATTCTGCACTGAGTACTCTGTAATCATATACTAGCCTGTATTTCACATATGCTGCACTTCATCTTCTTTCTCTGGAATATTCCGTGCATCTAATAATTATACAGAAATTTTTCCACAATAAAATGTGAATTTATAACATGACATATAAATGGAGACGACTATAGACAGGGAGCAGATGGACACAGAAGTCCAGACAGATCGAATTATGTGTGTAATTATTTCTTTTCTGCTTTCATTCTCTCTCTTTCTCCCTTTCTCTTTCTCCCTTAGAGTCTTGTAGTGAGGGGAAAGGACATTATGTTGCCCATACCTTCAGTACATAAAAATGATTTAATATGTACTTCGCTTTCAGCATCGAGTCGCAGTGATGTCAGTCCTATGGTGACTCCCTGTTTTTTTTCTCCCCCGAAGTGTTTAAACGTAAAAGTGTGGTAATAAAGCAATTTAGGATGTAAAATACCCCAGCCGTTACCTGCAGCAAAGCTTCCTGCCGTCATTACTGTCAGACTTGGAAAAAGCCAGTGGGCCTGCATGATAAACAGAAGGCCTGATCAGATGCCGCAGTGGCCTAATCATGTTTGTAGCGCTGAATTCCTTAACCTTTGAATGACCTGACAGAATGGCAGTGACCCAATCAGAAAAACCTAATTGAATCTACCTTGTGGCTGTGCGTTTTATGAAAAAATGAAATTGAAGCTGAAATATGTATGCGCCCGAGCCAAATACCTTATGAATTGCTCAGTGCTGCCTACCTATTACAAATATTTATGAAAAAAAGCATGGCTGGCTTTCTCATTACCCTTCAGATCCTTTGTAAGGATATTCCTATAGGATAATCTGATTTATTTGCAATTTTCTTTAAGCCGCTTAGTGTTTACTTCTAAGATTAATATTTGCAGTGTTATTAATACCCAGTTGTAATTATGACAGATAGAAATATGTATTTTTTTTTTGTTTAATCTAGAATTCCCCATGTGACTGCCTTGTGCTTTTAAAAATGGCTGACACCTACAAAGACTGGGGAAGAATGTGTATGTGTTTGATGTAATGACTGAAGGAACCATCCTGACTGATGAGGCGGACTGTCATGCTTAAAGGGACAGTTCACCCCAAAATGAAAATTCTGGCATCATTTGTGTCATTTCAAACCTGTAGCACGACTTCTGTGATGTTTTGCATAAAATGAAAGTAGATGGAGAAGATTTCTTTAAATTTAAAAAAAAGAAAAAGTTGTTCAACTGAATTTTTATTTTTTATGTAAACTGTTGTTTTAAGATGACAGACTGTGCAAAGCTCATCTGCAAATGCATTATACATTGTTTTATGTTAAATTAGTTATCGGAAATAAGATGTAGACAGCACAAGTTCAGTTTCTAGCCAGAAAATCAACAATATGTATTGTAAAATATATTATTGCACATTTTTTATAACCTAATAATAATTAATCGATTGACTGAAACTGCCAAAAACTGAACAGAGATATTGAAAACTGAATATGACTTAAGCAAGACTTCACAAATTATTTCTATAAGATGCTAGAAGTGAAGAAGAATAGCTAAACATTTGCGAATCGATGTAAAAAACATACAGTATGAAAATCAGATTTAGTCTTTTGCATCAAATGTTTACTTGTAATATGTAATTCACCTAAAATTGAAAGATTTTGGTTTCTTGATGGAGTGCTTGTTCTTTCAGCAGGCTACTTTCAGTCTCTTAAACACAAACCACTGTGCTGCAGGTTGAATATCTGTGCAGGGAACAGAGTGTATCTGAATGTTTTGTTGTTTTAGCGGAGGCCCTGCAGGAGTGCTCTAGGTCAGGTAATTTTAGATCTGGCTGAGGAGACCCGGTCCACCGCTTTCTTCTTCCTCAAATCGGATTTTGCTGTTCTGGAACAGAGGTTCCCTCAGAACCTGCAGCGCTGTAATGAGGGAGACGCAAAAGCCAAGGTGAAGCTAATGATGCTAACAGACTCATCTCAGCAAAATTATTGATGTTCTGCCACACTTTGTGTTTGCAAACGAGGCGTAATGTACAAAGAATAAAAGCAGTATTTCACAAATTAAATAATTGATATCGCTTGCGCCGATTTAAAGCGTTTTCTCAAACGATCACAACATCCAAAGTTTGCTCTGTCAGCCTTGAAATATGATGTTTTCCTTTTCTTACATCCACCTTGGTCTCTGGCATGCTTTCATAATGCATAACAAATCTATATGCCGTTAGCTCATTAGACTCTGCTCTGTTTTCCCACATGCCAACCAAGGACAAGCAGCCCGTTGTTTGGCTGAAGTCTAAAAACAATAATCATCTCTGTAATAACATGGCTAATGACCTTTAATTGGAATTGAGCTGAGGCTTAATGACTATTAGCACTGGCTGACATTACTCCTACTCCCCTGGGTGAGCGTGTGTGTGTGTGTGCGAGCGTGCACATGTGTGTGGGCTACGCGGCGAGGGGCAAGACAATACAGTAAATAGTGAATTGTGAGATGCAGCCAAGCTTGTAGAAAATAACTATTTGAGGAATGGCGCATGAACTGAACGCTGTAATTTTGACAGCTGGCAAGGTGTGGTGAGGCGGGAGCCGGGGTGAAACCTCGTATCTCAAGACCGTTGATGAATGACTCTAATTAAGGGATGAAATCAAGCATGTGAAGACAGGGGATCGCTTTAGGTCGCTGTTTGGTAGTTTTCTGCTCCCGATGCCGGACTCATCCATCTAAATATCACTGTTTTTTGCTCTCTTCTGAGTGCTGGAGGAGGGGCGGAGGAGTTCTGATGGGTCAGGGACGGGCAGGAGGCCTGGGTGAGGGTCACGTTTCACATTTTTCCACAGTATCCTTACTCTGGATGCTCTGTTTTGTCCGTCATCCATTTTATTTGATGTATGTTCACTTAATCTTTGTTTTTGCTCGATATGTTTTAGTATGTCAGAGCATTCTTGTCTCTATTTCCTTTTTGGGAGCTGCTTATTCAGTCCTGGTCCTCTCTCTCAGTGTTTCAGATGTCTAGGGCTCTGTTCCAAAAACTACTGAGCATCTTCCTAGACAACATTTTAGGGCCTCATTGGTGATTTAAAGGGTTAATTCTGTCTTCTTGTCATTCCAAACTATATTATCGTCTGTCTAGAACAGAACACTAAGGCAGCTGTTGTCAACAGTCAGTTTCATTGTCTTGGAGAAGAGCAGCTTGGACATTCTTTTAAATTACTGTTTTGGTCAGACATCTTTGAAATGATGTAAGTGTAGGTAAATTATGACAGAATTTTGTCCTTTTTTATTTTCAGGACTGTTGAAGACAGGTCTAAAAGGTTGACCAAAAAAATAAAAAAATAAATAAAAAATGGCGGAAAATAAATAAATAAAATAAAAGGTTAATTAGTATACTTATTTAAATGATAGCAGTAAAAGTCTAAGTAAAATGTATTATTTTTACTAATATTTATGATATGTAGTTTTAATTGGCATTCGTTTAAATATTTATTTTTTTTGCAAATAATAACAAAACATTCAGATTTTTTTGGGTGAACTTTAATTAATGACATTTGTTCCAAGACAAACAAACGAAAACATGAAGATAAGAAAATTCAATAATTAATCCAACATGGTGGAGAGAAGAAATAATATGTTTTAATGAAAGAATAAATAAGATGAAAGAAAGACCATTGTAATTCATGAAATCATCTGGTAAATAATTATAACTCAATGTAAAACGCATAGTGTAACAATGAATTACAGTATGATGAATTATTTATGGGATTGAAATGTGCAATGCATTATAAGGTGCATTACAAGGCATAATTAATGCATTACAAGAACAAGTGTTTGCATCAACCAATTTCTAAGACCAAATTATGTTTGTGTTTCAGTTTGTTGTATAAATGGTGCAAATAGAGTGTTCACTTTGGAACCATACCCGAATGATGCACTTAATTAATTATATTTTTAAAAAAAGCAGAATATTTGACACTTGTTAGATGACAGAATAACCTTATAAAATTCATAAACTAGAATACATAATGCATAGAGTGACACACAGTATGTGAGTCAAGTCTTTCTTGATCTTTCACTGATATTTAGTATTTAGTGTCTGCTTGCTGTTGACTATGTAGGGAATTTCATATCAATCGCTTGTAGTGCTCCATTTTAGTTGGGATACTGCAATTAAAGTCAGATATCTAGGTTTTGGAACACAGCAGTTGTTTGCAGGTCTGCCGACAATTAGATGTGCCAAGCAACGGCGGCCTCCAGAAAGACCTGGAAACCCTTCATCAACAGAAGCCAAATTAACCAAGCCGCTCTTCGGCAGCCGGCAAACAAAGCTGCGTACACAAACAAAAGACTGATGAATAAAACAGGTGACACATAGAGGGTTTAGTAGGGAGGAAGGTGGGGTGGGTGGTTTGAGCTGGGCATTGGGACCTTTCATCCAGCAGCAAATGGTGGCCTTTGTTAATGAATTCAATTTAATGTTTACTGTTCTTGAAGCTCTCCTGCCTCATATCCTGGCAGACTGCTTACTAACAAGACTGAAAGTCTGGCATTACGGCGTGTGGCTAAACAGGTCCCCCAGGGAGAGCAGCTTTTCTCTCCTTCCCTCTCTCAATCCCTCTCTTCCCCTCTTTCTCTCTCCTCTGGCCTTGCATTAGAATACCTGCTCAGTGAATCGCTCCTCTCTTTTCTCTCTCCAACACGCACACAGCGGTGAGCAGAGAGAGCCACCAGCAGGAATTTCCTGTGTTCGGTGGCACACTGACAGTTTTATCTACTTTACTAACTGCTTTTGCATGTCCAGAATGAATAATTGACCGGCTTCAATAGGCACAGGACACTCGCTCATTTAAAAGCTCACTGAGAGGAGATATGAAATAGTAATGACTTCTAAACTCACCGGCGGCATCTAATTTCTATAATTGTGTGCCGGCTAAATGGCGTTTATTCCTTTTTTGTTGACCATACAAGGTTGATTTCATAGTAAAACCATTATCGAGAGCATCCTCATACTTTATAACCACATGCAACCTCCTGATTTATGTATCTTTGCCTGTCTGTAGCGCTATACTAATATTTATAGCTGCGTATATGCATGTATCATTATAGATACAGGGGCTGATAAATTAGTTTGCTGATGACTGTTTTATATCACAAATCATCAGAACATTACAGCCTGCTAATGCAAATCCTCTCTCTCTTTCTCTCTCACCGGTGGTGTGCCGGAGCAGGACCACAGCATTTTAATAATGGTCATTTGTGCGATTATTCCGAAGCATCCGCGGCACGGAGGAAAGGGGATTTCTCATCGCCTCCTGCCCGCGCATCTGCGGCATTACTCAGTGTGAGCTATTGCAGGAGAGCTCATTGCTCTCAAAAATCAAAGTTAAATGGGTCATCTATCATCTGAATTTGTGTCTGGCTGACTTGTCTGAACATCACAATGATTTATGGCTCGAATTGGAGAAGTCAACCATGCATGTTTCTTAGTTTATCGTTTTATGCTGCCTTCAATTAAACCTCTATAAACAGGATGATGGCTTTACAACGTTGTCCGGCAATAAGGGCGATGAAGGTTTTGCATAAGGACGTGTAGCTTTCAGCCTTGTAATGTCCCATGACTTTTTCCGAGTGGGTTTAGGGACGTGCAGTGCAGCGTTTCTGGTATGAAAAAAGACTTGTGTTGGTCCTTCCATTTTTCATTAACTAAATCCTGTAATTTGATCATTCTTTGATTCTCATGACAGTATAATGTCATTAAGGTACAATCTTGATTATTCCCCGCTTGCATCAACAAGCAAATGCCACCTTAATGATCTGCCGTTTGCTTATTGTATTCTGCTTATTATTTCCCATTTCTCATTATTGCCGTCATTTTTCTAGATAAAAGTGCATGCGGAAATTCAATTTTCTGAGCCTGGAATCCAGGGGCGATAACATGTTTGCTGATTCGAACCTGAATATATGGAATGTAGCATGGCAGTTGAAGAGTAAATGGTGTTTGTGTGAGTGTTTCTCACTCGCTGCTTATGTTTCACTAGGGAATCATCTTGGTTCTTATGCTCATTGTGTTGCCTATATCGTACATACCTAGACTTGTCCCCAAAAATGCAGCGATATTGATATATGTACAGTGCATTGCTGTTTAATGGGGGCGGTTTGTTTGAGCTATTTTTTTTTATCTCTATTATTCTCAGCGATGGTGTAAGCGGTGTGTTTGTTGACAAAGATATACCCAGGGAGATACCATTTTGAAAGGCCCAATTACCTGTATTCATTATTACAGGTTTCAGGCTGTGGAAAACAGGCTTTGATTCTTTGTTTAGAATGGTTTATTTCTGTCAAGACAGTTGGAAAATATGTTTGAATAAATCCGCGTTCTGTTGTTTTGGTGTAGTCAACTTTAAAAACCAGTGTGCTAACAATAATGGGTCACGAAAAGCATTTTATGTAGCTTTTGTTTTCTTTTCTGAGAGCCTAAGGAGGCTTTTGTCTCTTTGGGAACACATGTCACATGGGAAAAATGGCACAAGGTTATTGAAAAATTTAGAAGAGGAACTGATTTAATTTTCACCCTTAGCACAACGAGGGAAAGTGTAAGGACCTTGGCATTGGCTGAAGAGGGTGAAATTAATCAGCGTGCTATCTCTAGTGAGCGCCAGTTAATCACATGCCTCAGCATTTTATTAACAAAATGATATATCTGCTTCAAATTACCATATCAGGAAAACTTCCTCCCCCACCCCATGCATCTCACATTTTGTCATTTGAAACGGAAACTTGATTAACAACATTTTTAGTCAGGGCTGTGTGTAGAGTGAAAGAGTGTGATGCAAATGAAAAGGGAAGTAATCATAAATATTATGCATATTGTGGCAGGGCCTTGTCTTATGTCACATTTTTTATTTGTCCTGATAAGCAGTGCTACTGTATGAGAAAGAAGCCTCCGCTGGTGGACGGGGCTGAGTATGCACTAGGAAACTCACCAAACAGTTGATTATTGGTATATTGCATTTCTCGCACAACTTTTATAATGAGATTCAGTTATTCAGTTGATCCAAGAACAAACTTGCCTTTGGAGAAATCGGCATCTGGTAAAAGGTAAACCTACATCAGACACATCATTGACAACTGCTCTTGCTTGTAATAAACTGATCATTATCTAAATCTCTTAATTACTTTTGAAAACTGTATATCTGATCTTCAGATATTTCATGTGCAACAACCAATCATATTTGCATTAATACTTTTTGAGAATCACTTACTCTTGCAGCTAATCTCTTATTAGATAAACCAATAGTGACTAATAATTAATCTTTTAATAGATCAGTAGCGACTAATATTTTAATATCTTAATAGATCATTAGATACTAATATTTAATTCCTTAATGGAACAGTGACTAATACTGAAATGTCTTATTAGAACAATAACAACTGATATTCAATTCCTTAATAGAACAACAGCAACTAATATTTAAATCTCTTGATAAAGCAATAGCTGCTGATATTTAATCCCTTAATAACAAGTGACTAATATTTTATGCCTTAATAGATTGCTGTTTAATACTTAATAGATTCTGGATTTCTTAGAACAATAGAAAATAGCCTTGATGTTGCCATTGCATTATATAAATAAATAAACAAATCTTACAACAATAGAACAACAGTACATCTAATCGAAATTGGAACCTATATTATTTCTGGAAATCTGTATCAGTACTTACAGTATTCCTAGTATCTAAGAATATAAAACAGGACTGACTGCTGTGTGAATGCAACCTTGTGTGTTGGGGCAATGTTTTTCTTAGTGTTGTGATATAATGCTGTGATATTCTAGCAAAAGAAATCAGTGTTTATGATGAGTCTGCTTCCAGTTACAATTATGAAAATATTTTTCTTAGCTATCACTCAAGGTGGTTATTCAGTCTGCAGTGGTTTCAAAAGTGTGTGTGTGTCTTTCTGTCATTCCCTTTCAGCGATTGGTTCCCATTCACATGCAACCACATAAAAGATGAACCCAGTCTCCATCTGCGAAAGTGATGAAAAATACTGCTTCTTTTTAACTTAGATTTACTAGCTGCATCACTGCCAAGAGACAGACCCCCCCTCCCTTTGCCCCAATACACTCATCCTGCTCATTTTCACCACATTTAGCCCAATTGTTCCCGCACTTAGGACCCGACCATTCCCTGGTGCATGCTGGGATGGAGGTGATGGTGAAGAAGTGTGCATGCATTTGTTTTAGAAAATCAGTTAGAATGGACCGGAAAAGTCAGATTCAAGTCTGTGTGTGTGTTTGTAGTTGGAAGCACTGAGCTGTGGCCATAAGTCCAGATGTGCGTTCATTCTCATGGGGAGGCAGCAGGAAAGAGAATCTGAGGAATCATCAGCCCTTAAATTTCATGCATCACAATTCATGTCTGTGAACATTGTATGTGATACTGAGCCGCCCATTCCTAGATAAATAAATCACAGATGGTGTACAGATCATAGGGAATGGCTGTCGCATGGGTAATATGCTTCCGTTTCCCATCCTACCTCTATCATTTTTTTCTCATCCTCTATAGTTATAGCAAATATTTGACATTTCCAACCAGGGTTGGCGAGAAAAATTAATAATTGTGAAGAGTTGACGTTATACTGCTTTGGCGCTTTTTATTGTTTGTGAGACATACAGTAGCACACTAGTAAATGTGTTTGGAGTTGCACGGATGCATAGTCTTAATTTAATTGCACATTCCCTGCTAAGTCTTAACCCCGTCCATGCTGGTCTTCCCAGCCTGGTCAAGCTGCTCTATTGGCTGGTTTTAGATGAGTTTTTTGCACTATTCAGCTGGACTGGATGGGAATTCAGCTGGCTGTTAAACACCAGTTTACCATCTTAAACCAGGTAAAACCAGCAAACCGGAAAACCAGTTTATTATATGTATGCACTAATCATACAGGAGGATACAAAATCTGACAATCGTTGAGATTTTATTTATACATCTAATGATTAGTTTGATAGTAGATTTATCAGATGGAATAAAATCCTAACAATTAAAAAATTTAGTTTTTAGAAAAAAATCAGAATTTAAAATACAATTAATTGTAATGTTTTTGTTGTAAATTCACCCTATATGTTTAATATAGACGAGAGAAAAAGTTTTATTAAAAGAATATATTACTTTTTTTTATTTTAAGTATTATTATTATTATTATTATTTATGTAATGCATTTTGTTTTTGTTCGGTACAATTGAATTTCACTCAAATTATGCTTTAAAAAAAATGGACCCCCCTGTATGCATGCTGTATAATATTATCATTTAGTTGTTAGACATCAGACATCTGTGCTGTGTTTTACATCCATGCGCTCTAAGAAGCCAGACTACAATGAAAGGGAACTCAAACTGTTTTAATGGAGCAGATCCTGCAGACACACAGGCGGTAGACTCATCCCATACCTTCTCTAAAGGAGGCAAATGCCTCTCCTCCCAGAGCACAGGGCCTTTGATCAGTGCCTGTTGTTATATGTAATGATTTTGCCGGCGTCTGTAGTACAGGCCAGAAATGAGAGCAGCTCTAGTTCATTATAATAGGCCCATCGATGCCAGGCTTGTATCAAACCCCTTATTGACATCATTCAGTAATGTGTGATTTATTTTATTTGCTCATTTTCTGTAGTTGCATGTGGAGGTTGTACTTTAAAGGCAAGAGAGGCCTTTGAGGAAGAATCTCATCTCCAAATGTCAAAGTGCTCCTCTCGCACACGTGCGAAGCACACACACGCACCCGCATGCTTGATTTGCATATGAGTGGGGTTTTTGGTGGCATGCCAAGGCTTCACTGAAGAAGACATCAGAGATGAAACCGAGTGGTTTTTTCCCACCTGGAGCTAGCGCTGATTAGCCCCAGAGCAGAGAGGGGAGGAGGCTGACATGAGCAGCTGTGAAATTACAACCTGCTTAATTTAATTACCCGTGCTAATTAATTCATATCTACAGCCAAAGGAAAAGAACTTGAGTAAAGAAGTCATTAGCCTAATTACTTAATTAATTGTCTGTGGCGCCATCCCATTTGAGCTGCGTCTTCATTATCTGATGTTTGGCCTTGGCACTAGTTTAGTATGTTTGATGAAATCTGGTCCCGGTGATAATTTCTCCCCGTCACGCTCCCGTAATGAGAGGTGTGGAGGCTCCATATGGCGGTGTTTGCGCTCGAGTACCCGTTGAGAATGTCACTTGCTGATACTAAATCACCCAGCTTGAGAGAGTGTTTGTGTGTGTTGTAAGAGGGTTCCTGAGGTATAATTTTGACTTCTGTTATATATATGCGGTGTGTGTGTATTTGCTAGATGTGCTTCAGTGATGGGATGTTTATTTTTGGTGTGAGCGTATATTCGTTCCCAACTTCCCATAAAGGCACTGTGTGTGTGTGTGTGTGTGTGTGTGT
>JAUCMS010000052.1:15180826-15199986 GCA_032357445.1 Enteromius radiatus | reverse complement strand
CAGGAGATTCATAGACAAATGAAATAGTTTATTTTTAATAGTACAATACAAAAATTGGTGCATATCTAATTATTGGTAAATTTGAAACATATTTTTTTGATAGCACCTCTGAGCCCTAATGTTTAACTTACACTACAAATGTCTTATTTATAGCCGCCTCTGCATGTTAATTTTGGTGAAATCCAGAAAATTACACACGTACAACTTTACTTGTTTGTCTGCTGTTCAAACAGTGACAGTGGGATGATGCGTTTCCATTTAGCCATTTTCTACACGGCAAGAAAATAGCATAATGTCACTTTATACATGGGGAGGATATGCCTATCTTATACATTTAATCTGTTTGCATTGTTCTCCAGTTTAAGAATAATTTTTCACCATGCCTCTGCAGAGAATAACGCCACCGCACTCTCATTTAGGACGTTAGCATACGATATTGAATTGGATATATTATTATCCCGAGAACATTTGGCTAACTGCACTTTTACGACCCCTGTGTTGGGTTCTCGGGCGAAAACGGGAGTGGCGAGGGATGTTTTACGCTGCTGTGGTGACTTAAGCAATTGGATAGAAATTGATTGAGAGCGTTTGTCCGGAGAAGGCCTGGTTCGGGAAAAGCTAGATATAGGGCTTAATAACCAAGGCTTTGGTTCCAGTGTCAGCTCAGATTATATTATATATTCAAGTGATACCTAGTGTTTGTGCTGAAAGCTAAAAAGCTTTTCCCCCCTGTTCTAACACCATTGGCTGTGGTTTCTGGGAAAGCATTATGTTCGTCATTTATAGACTCCACAGATGTGCCTTGAATAATCCTCATTTTATGGAGCTAATGGATCGTCAATGTGATCGATTGAATTACGTCTATTGATAGACAGACCCACATGTGTGGAAAAACATGCATGTGCGCATGGAGCATGTAGAATCAGATGGATCCCTTTATCACTCTCTGAGGAAGTTTAACCAAGAAACGTATAAATTGTGTGAAGCAACTTTCTTTTCCTGTCTATTCTCCATCATGCACAATAAATCATGAGATGTCCATAGAGTCCATTTTATAATGTGAGACAAATCACGTGCTTTCCAAATGAACATGGCTCACCTGAGCTAACATGAAGGGAGATTGATTGCTTTCCCTTGTCAGAATCATATAATAAATCCACTCCATTCAGCAAATTTTCTGGGAATTCTGAAGAGACGCTTTGTTTTTCAAAATGTTTGCAGGAGCTTTGTGTGTGTCTCTTCACCAGGCTTTGCTTTTGCATGCGGATACCAAAAGAAATTTTGACCTTGACGACCTCTTGACCTCCTTAAGCCCAGGTGCATGATGGGCTTTACAGAAGCTGCCATTGTCACCTTACTATTTACTCTAACGACAGTGAAGACGAGCAGCATGGACACATCAACGGTTTAATTATTTCGAAGGCTGAAGCTTTATGCTATGGTGAATCAGGAAGGTTATTATTAATAAGCCGTGTCAAAGATGAATTGTATTTACTTCTATACTGAATCTGTGCATTGTGCCAGACGCTGTATGGCGGAGAGCCCACGTGGACAAAAAAAACGCAAAGATTGTTCGACTGGAAGTCTCTTTTCAAGTTTTTAATCTTCGTTATAGAGATTCAAAATCATGCACCTTTTTCTGTCACTTTAAAATCTCGGCTTGCTGTTGAAACGTCCTTGGTGAATCGTTTTATTTGATAAAGTCAAGATGGTTTTGAACACAGTATAACTAGCACATTGTCCCTTTTCTATCTCGTTAAAATCTGGAGTGTAGGAAGAGCTTTGGCCAATCAGGGATTAATGCGGGTGGGTTTCGCAGTCAGGAGATTCAATACTGGACTGAATGGGACATACAGGCCCAGAAAAAAATCTCCTGGGGGACTTTGATTGGCAAAATAATTAGCTTATTATGTCCTTTCCAGAGAGATCCCTTTCTCTAGCCAAAGCCCTCTGAAATAATATTTAGGTTTAAGCCCTCATTTCACATTTAGCAATTTGATATTCTATTTGGAGCGCTTCCGTTCAGCGGGGGTCAATTGAGACCTCAGAAATTATAAAATGAAGTTTTCATCATCTGATTTGTCGGTCTGAAGACTAAGGCTCTTGCCGTCATGCCTTGCGCAGAAGTAGGATACTAAATGGTTATCAATTTTCCCCATTGAGTCAGAAGAAGCATGACATTTACAGTTCTTTCCGTGAGATCATTTTAACAGACTTTTCTTATGTCTTAGAGATTTTTTGGAATTGAGACTAATTGATGGTGCACTGCAAAACACAATTAAGGAATGTGCTTACGTCTAAATCAGCTGGTTTTATGTAAATTAAAATATTATTTGAAAACGATTCTTTACTATTACAGGGTGCCACCTGTTAAAAAAAGCTCATCTTTATTAAACTGCTGTCCTTTATTCATACAGTAATAACAGTATTATTGTGTAAAATTAGTCCAATTGTTTTGATAGTTACGTAGTAACCACAATTGTGTATTTTTTTTTTTTATGTATTTAAAAATTTAATTTATTCCTGTCATGTCTTCAGTGTCACACACAATCCTTCAGAAATCATTCTAATATACTGTATGGATCAATAAATGTTTATATTCATTTATTTATTTTTAATTTTGAAACGGAAATGATTTGTAGCATCTTCTTTTAACATTAATTTAACATTGTAGCATTCTTCATTTAATGCATCCTTGCTAAATAAGTGATTCAATTCGTTGAATTATATGTAATGTATTTGTATTTAAGTGAATTTAATTGATTTGTGTTTTGGTGAGGGTGATACTGGAAGTGCGAAGATTCTGCATTCAGGAATTTCACTGACCTAGAGAGCTCACCACAAGTAGACAGTGGATGATTACCAGCGCACCTCCAAGCCAAAACCATCAGCTCACAATATGAACAAAACATTTTAACCACTGAGGTTTGTTTTTCCACACCTTCTCTTCTATTCTCCCCGGCAACACTCCCACACTCTTTTTACTGCAACTCTCTCTGACCCCCATTCACTGGCACTCTCAATTTTACACAGTCCTCTGCGACCTTCCTCTACACAAATAAGACACAAAGAGAACAAACTCCACAGCCTCAGAGTTCAAGTATGAGAGAATAAGCTGAGGAGAGAACAGGCCATGCAGACAGTAGTGGCAAACCCCTCAAATTTGTCACAGAAGTACATAGTGTCTATTACTCCAAGAGTTCAGAGATTCAGAAAAAAAAGAAAGTGACATGACCATTTTTTCACTAGACCTGTTGATGAAATCAAGGGTAAAGCTTACAGGGTTCAGGGGCCTTTCATTTGAAGCTCCTTCAAGGATTACTCTAATTGTGCCTTGTGGTAGATGGAAATGTCTAATTAGCTTGTACTAGTGTTTTAGCCTGCGTCTATGTGTGCTGTGCTGGTGAGGTTGTGTATGGAACTCAAACATGACTAGAAAAATTCATAATTCTTTTATAATACTTTTAAAATGTATGCTGTACATTACATTATTTTGCATTTATAAATTTTATCTAGCTTAAAAAATCTTAAAACAATGGCAGTTTATTAAAAAGCTTCTTTACAGACACACTATGATACATTTACACGAGAAACTATATTAAATAAATATATATATATATATATAAAATAATAATAATTTTCTCGAATTGAAACATTTTCTTGGGAATAATTTGGAAACAATTTATATAGAGATTTTCCCCCTTATTCTGAATCATCCACTGAATATCCACAGTATTTGATCAAATCAAAAATCCATAAATGCTTTATGTTGCATTTTCTATTTAATATACAGTCTTCTATTCTATTCTGTTCCATTCTATTAAAGTACAGAACCTTTAATATGTCTCATTCATTTTGCCATCCCTTTTCTGTATTTTTGTTGTGCTAAGTATCATAAGAAGCATACTAAAAGAAGAATATGATACATTTACATGAGAAACAAAATAAAAATAATATATAAATAAAAGAAAAATATTCTTAATTTTGAAAGCGGGTATTATTATACATTTAGAATAAAACGAATGTACCTTTTTTGAGGCTTATTTAGGCTACATATATTCTTTTTCTAACAGGGTGGCCGTCGGCTGTCATTTGTGTCTCTGTGAGGGGATTTTTTCCTGCTTCAACTGTCCTCTATTCTCACAGTGCTAGTGAACCCGGCATACTCTGCCATCTGCGCTGACTAGATCCATTCAGCATTTATGTCTGTGTGTGTGTTAGAAGCGAACATTAAAAACTCCCTCACACATCCCACAGTGCCTGAGAATGTTCTCTGGAGTCCTCACAGTCACGGAGTATCTCCTCTGTCTGCTGTGGAACCTCCTGAGGCCATAAACGCTCCAGTCCCTGCGCGCATCTGCTTTGTCTGCCAGATCTTCCTCTCTGTTGGGGGAGCGTTTGCACAATACCTCTTGCCTGTGACATGACAGGGCAAAATGACACTGTTTTAACACACCCTTCACTGAAACACATGCAAGGAAAATTTGTTAGTAGACAAAGCTGGAAATGTATCCTTTTTTATCACACTTTGAATTGTAGTATTTAGCTAAATTGGGTCATTTCTATGTACACTTTCATGTCCTTGTTTTTCTTTAAGTGTGTTAATGGGTAAATGCTAAACTCTGTTAAATAATTTAAATTAGTTTTAATTTATAACAGTTAAATGAATTTTAAATCAATTTTGTTTGAGTGGATGCTGCATTTTTTTCTCCCCAGCTTTTAACTTAAAAATGGCCAGTTTATTAAGAGAGCTCTTTAAGTTCTCATTTCTTTTCTTGGGAAAATTGTTTTACTGTAATTGAAAATCAGTTTATGGATTTTCCTGATCATTTAAAAAAGGGAAACTTTTACTAACATTAATATCTCTTTTGTTTTATAATCACAATATTTACAACAAAACTTTCATTTTATTATTTTTTAATTGAATATATATATATATATATATATATATACACACACACATACATTGGTAGGTTTTTTTTTTTCTTCATCTTGGAGCCATTGCCACAGTTCTTCTGGATTGAGTCTGTCTCAGACAGACTGTCAAATAATGTTTGGAAATGTAAACTGATATTTCCAACTGACACGCTACTGCAAAAGATACAAATAACTGACTTAAAACCATTTTGTTGGTGAAAATACTAGTGACCTAACACTTTTGCACAGTACTATGTATATATATTTATATATAAAAACGTGCTGGATGACAAGAATGACTTAGATGTTTTTATGTCAATTGATATATTTGTTATATAAGGGCCCGGTTTCTCTTTGATAACCATCACATTCAATCTCCTCTCTTCACCATAGTGAAATGGCGGCCATTTTGCCCTCTCTCAGTTGTGACGGAGTGATGGCTGTATGTTTTTTGACAGCGTTTTAAAAGGCGGCTTTTGTTGCAAATACAAATCCTGAACCATGTATTAGTAATAGACTTTTTCTAACACGTTCCCACAAGTGTTGTTTCTAATGGACAGAGTGAGCCGCAGAGCTTTAATCTCACATTCAACACAGATGCGGTTGTCATTGGAGCAGACTCTTAAGTCAGCTCAAGTGAGCACTCACCAACTTAAAAGAGCCAGGTGTTCAAAATCATTCATTGTTGTCAAAGACGGTTTGGGGCTTTAGCTATCGGAAGAAGCCGTTCTCTGAGTTGAAGGCATTTGAAAGCTGAAATTTCTCTGTAAACTCTCTTTCCTCACAATTCCCAGTCTACTTGCTATCTTTAAAAAACATTCTGCCTTTGTGTTTTCTCAGCGCGGCTACAGACCTGACAGTGATGTGGAATTTACTCATGGGTTATTTGTCAACATGTTCTACATGTGTAAACTAGAATGAGGTTTCCTTAATCTGACTGATAGACCTTCTCAAAACTTTTTCCTGTCTGTTCTGGAAATGCTTTACTATACATTACATATTCATATTTATTGCATTTTCTGACATACTTCCATGAAATTTTGGAAAATGACAATTCTCATTCTAAACTTATAACCCTATAACTGTTTAGCTTTAGTCTATTATAAGAATTAAATAAAAATAAAATAGTATTAGAAAAGAAAATGATTGCTGATTGCTTTATAAAAGAGGTATCTTTACAATACAGTTTGAGGCACATTTGAACTGCACATCTAATATTAATAACAAAAGATGACCAAAGTGATTTAAAGTTAAATATGGATAAAATATTAGTCTTACTGTACCAGTAAAACAAAGCAACAAAACCCCAAAACACAACAAAACACAAACATTAAAAATGCACAGCAAAACAAGATAAAGCAAAATATAACAGTTTAACATTTATTATTGTGCATACATACTGGCTTCCTTTGTAACTTTTTTTTTTATTGTAAAAGAGCTATATTTCTGAATGTATCTGATGTGACTCTTAAAATGTACTTTTGTTAGTGTAACCTAATGGAGTCAGGTTGATTGGGTCACATTAATATTCTGACCTAATAAAACCAGTTAATTTCAATGTGACCTCTTGAAATAAGAAAATGTTTCACTAAGACATTTTGTCAGGGAAATACAATGAGCTTGACATTTACTTTTAAATATTCCACCCCACTCTTTTGTCTTTGGGAAAGGTATTATTTACTTTTTTCCCATTCATTCAAGTAGCTATTTTTTTAATTCTTGTTGGAATCAAGCTGATATTTTTGTCTTAATGAAATATATTATTTTAGATGTTACCATGTTTTTTACAGTGTACAAACCAAGGGACATGTTCAAATAGATAAAAATAAAAATACAGAATTGATTAAGTGTGATTACAGATTCAGCATTTTTGGGTGATCTATTTCTTCAAGGTGAAAATTAGCCTAGTATATTAATTAAATGCGCAGTTTGTGTCCTTTTAAGAGCCTTTCATTGCTCAGCTTTCAGTGTGTTGTTGTACAAGTATCCACGAAACTGCAGTTGGCTCACCCTGAGTTGTGCCAACATGCAGCACACGCTCCAAAACCCTAGCAATGCCATTTATTTTCTTATAAAGATTATCACAGCCAATACTAAGAGCTGCCTGCATCCGCAGAGGGTTTGTGCAGAGTAAATGAAGGACTTTTGCTTCATTTGAATGTCATTTAGTGCTGAGATGTGAAATAGTGAACTTAACGTTTTATGACTTCCATTGAATAATAAATGAGAACATTAAGGAAGCATGCTAATGATGAATATAATTGGCTTTGGGTTTTTCCTTTAAGCACTTTTTGCAGATTCTTCCTCCACCGGTGCATGATGGGATAACTCATTTAGAGTGTCCAAACATTTTGCCCTTGAGAAAACAAAAGTCATTGGATTTTAGCAGCTGCTATCCGACCGCTAAAGTTCCTCAACACACCTGATCAGATTTAATATTTCACTCATTATCTATTCAGCTTCTCTCTGGGGTCTTTGTTTTAATATTAATCGCTAATGTAAGATCAGAAAGCAATCCCAATCACTAGATCTAGTTAATAAATAATGATAATCTTTAATACTTAATCACTGTCAGAATGGATAAATATCAAGTTGGACAATGAGTCATTTGTATTTTCAGATCAATATGAATGTGTTTTTTTGTGCTTATTGGATTTCTTGTTTTCTGTTTGATCTTTATTTACCCAGTCCATAGACATGCTGTTTGAAAAAGAGCTGCTACTCGTTCTGAAGTAGAAATCTATATGCTTCACAGAATTTCACGTGACCTAAAATCTTTTTGTTTCATTTTTATTAACCTCACTACTTCTCTACCCCTGCAGGAATCTTAAAAGGATGGTTGTGTTGATTTTAAGGGCATTTAATTTCTCTCCTTCTCTCTTTTAGTTGCAGGCCAGCGAGGAGAAAGTTAATAGCCAGGGCTTAGAAGTCAGCCCGCTCAAGTCCAAATTACAGGAAAAGACAGAACAATCTCAACAGCTGCAAGATCAAATTCTCAAGCAGCAGGAGTCTCTAAGTAGGGCAAGCCAAACTCTCAAAGACACCAGGAAAGCAGCTGGCAATAAGGTAAAAAGAGCGTCTCTCTCTCTTTTTCTCGCTCGCTTTCTCGTCCCTCCTTCCAAAAAAAAAAAAAAAAAGGGAGGAAAGAAAGTATCTCTGAACTTCGCTCCTCCCCTGTGATGCTGAATTCCCAGGATGTGTTGTTTAGAAGAATAAGGAGTGTGTTACACTAATTTTACAGTGTCTTATCTAAATTTCACCATTCAGAGAGAGCTTGTATTTGTGTTGCGTTCGCTGAAACGCGTACATTACTGTATTTTTGTAATCAGAGGACTAACTTTGCGTAGAAAGAAAACAAGTCCAAACTGCCAGAGGATTTAGTGTTTTAAGTATTTTCTCAACAGAGCAAAGCTGCCTTTTTTCTTTAAATGAATATCAGATGAAGAAGGGTAGAAATGTCCAAGTGTGAAGCTTCAGATGAGCTAACCTAATTTTCCCTGAGACAAAGTAGATGTTTGGCGATATGCATTTAAATCCTCCGCTGCACAAACAACTGGCCGTTTAACCTCCCGACCCCTGAGAATAAATATATGTATAGGCAAACATAAGTGTCTGGCGATGGGTTTCAATTCATCTCTGGGACTTTTATCTTCTTAGGCAAACCAAACAGACGTTAAGTTCTGCATGGGTCCCGTTACTGTTTCCACATCTGGTTCTGTTTCACTGCGAAAACCTTCTCTCTGATCTCATATGTTGAACTACTGTAACTTTGCCACTGTCTGTTTCCTGTTGGAAAAAAGGGGAGAGGAGGAGGAAAAATGCGTTGAACAATAATATCTTTTGTTCCAGAGAAGTTCCTCCGTTAGTGCAGCTGAACAAATAGCCTTAATAGTTTGGTTTGAAAGAACTCCTCCTATCGCCAGTGTCTGATATTTATGCTTTCAGCGGCACTGGACCAAGCCCTTGGTTTTCATTTCTCTGGATTTGTTTGAACAGATCATCCCTTCCACACAGAGGAACGAGGTACACAGAGGGGTTTGTTTCTTCCCCCCTTTCCGAATGCTACTAAATTAATAAGACGTCAAAGACAACAAAACCCAGTGTTTTACTTGCTCGACCCTGGCCTCCATTAGTGAGGAGACATGAGGGAAGATAATTTGTCCCTCTGAAGTTAGTGCACATCAGAGGAGAGAGACAATAACAAAGGCCTCTGCGGCGGGGGCCATGATGCATTCCATTCCTGCTCACATTACCCATCAGCCCCTGCTGCCAACTGGCCAGAGTGACTTACGTGGACTCTTTGATAAAGCATTTTGTGTGAGTCAATATAGCAAAGTTTGTAATATTTTAGTTTAAAAGGGGAAAATAAAAATATTTTTGCAATGGTCTACAAGGTAAAGAAATTTTGCCTGCTGTAATTTACTTCATATGTCTTGAAAATGTGAAAAGGGTCTGTTGTGTGTAGGATTTTTAATTTAATTTAATTTATAATTTTTTAAATAATTTTTTTAATTATAATTCTTTTAATTTAGTCTATTATGGAAAATGATCAAGCCAAATAGTCAAAATTTATATGATTAATAACATGATTTCTTATTATGGTTTAAAATAATACTTGATAAAAAAATTAAAACAAATAGTCAAAAATGCATTAATAATTATATAATAATTTTCTTTATATATAATTATATTTTTTTAAATATTATTTTTATAATTTTTTTCTTACACGATTATTCATAAGTTGCTCTGATATGCTGATTAGGTTGTTAACGTATATTGCACATTATTATTAATGTTTTGAGGTTTTTTTTTTAATATAATGTCATACTTTCCAAAAATGTATATATTGTGCATATATGTCTATGTTATAATCATAAATACTACGACTATTATGGATATTGTTTTTCAAAATTTGTTTCTTCTTAAACATGGTTAATATCTTGATAAATTACTGTTTTTATATATTTGTCAACAATATATTAATCTTAAATTGTAATAGTTGTGATGCACATTTTTTCCTTTCATCTTTGCTTTTAATTAAATACGTTTTAAATTAAGATTTCATCAGTAATTTAAGGAATTGACCCTGGCCTTCGGGATGACTTTCCAGTTCTCCTCAAATGTCAGACCCAAACTCTCCTCGTAGAAGAACTCTTTGAGTTCCCAAAGTCTTAATAAACCGGCTTCTCCATAAATATTAGATGTGAGTGTCACTCACTCTATTTGTTTATTTGCTTGTTTGTTGGTTGGATATATCACACTTATTCCCAGATCTCCCTCTGTTCTCTGTATAGGATGTCTAAACGTCAGATGGGATTCTCTTTTTGTCAGTATTTGAAGCCGAGGAGCGTGTGCAGGTAGGGGCTGTGGAGATACGAGATGTAGTGATTGATTTAAAAATACCTCCTCCTCCTTGATTCCAGGGGCTTCCTGTCCATAATGCATGTCTTTTAGCATAAAGTTCTTGTCTAAAAGTTGTGAGTGATTGACCCAGTTGGTGGTGGGTTGTGCTACGTGCTAGCAGCTTGTGACATGTTTCGCTTTGCTAAATAATCAACAAAGGCTTGCGGCTGTCACAAAGTGGCAGCAGCGTAACTTATCAAGAGTGCAGTTTATAGTCGTATTTTGCATTATTTTTGTAATACTTCTTATGCGTCTCGACTAATGCACCGTAATGCGATTCCATATATCGTTGACCTTTATATTGGGGTCAGCTTACTACTTCTAAGATACGCTTGGATTTTATTACTTTTGCTCTGTAGCAAAGAACATCTGTTCTACTCTGCAGAAAATTCAGTTTAGTCTTAAAATTATTTATCTGATGGTCTAAATGAGCTTCTGTAGTTTGACATTTAATTTGAGTTTGGAATATCACAAAGGTACAATGGAAACAAAGTGTATAATAACAACAAATACGGCGTTGCTTTGCTACCTCCGTTCCTGCATTTCTAATGTGCTATAAAAGCTGATTTGCTTTTAATGTTTCATGAGAAGGTTACATTCTTCTTTTAGGAGCAATGCATTCACACTTTGCTTTTTGTCTTTGTTTTTTTTTGTTTTTTTTCTCTCCCTGTGCTTTCAGATGCGGTCAATGTCAGTCGCTGTGCACTGGAGCACATCAGATGTCAGGCCTATGCAATTGTGCTACAATGAGCCTGTTAAATGTGCTTTGGAAGGGTGTAACGCAATATATTATGCATGCATGAAATGTACAAACACAATGAAATTATGCACTACAGATATGATACAGTTCTCTCAAGTCTTGCGGAGGCACTCTGTGATACATTTTAAATGCAATTTTTTTGTGGCCACCGGCAAAATGATGCTGCTGTCTAATGGTGCATTCATGGACACTGAAGAACACGCTTACACATACACACATGCGATCACGCTCACACACTCATTTTGTTGTGCATGCTTTAGGTGACCTGTGAGCTTTTCGAATATATTTAGAATTATTTATAATTTTTTTATTTATCATAATTTTGATAATTATGATAAATAATTATAATTATGTCGTCATTTTGTTTTTACTTTTAAAGGCCTTTTGTAATTGTCATATTTTAAAAATACGATAATTTAAATTAATCATGAATCATTTAAATATTTAATGGGATATTTAATGATTTACCAATTATTAAGCAAATAATCTTAGTTGTGGCATTATTGTCATAATGACAGAAAAATAAATTAAATTATTTATGTTTTTATTTGTGTGTATTTTGGCTAAATTAAATGTCAAGTGTGAAATTAAATGTCATTTTTAAAAGTAATTTTTAAACGGTATCATGAAATGTCAAGTACAGTATAAAAAATTTTTTGATAAAAATGATTTTTCTTTTTGGAAATAAAAAAAAGACAGAATTCACACGAGATCTATACTTATACATTATTAGTGGACAAATAGTGCAAGTAAAATTGAAAAAGGCATTTTGAAGTAGTTTATTTTCTAAAAGTGCACAAACACCCATTCATATTTTATTCAATACTGTTTGTTCCTACTTTTTCTAGTGCATTTCTCTCAAGGTTTTTGTTTTTAGCCTTTTTTTAGAGGTCTCGAACCCCGACCAGACCCCTTCTTCATGTAAAATATTAGCTTCTCTTAGAGCTGGAGTGTTTGCCCTTGCTCTGAGCCACACAGTGCCTTTGCTACTTAGTTTCAGAGTTGAAGGCATCAGCCACAGACAGATGGCCAATACAAAATTGTTTAAGCTCTGTTTCGATTGATCCTGACTATGTTTGCATAGGCCACAAAAGCAATTATTTTCTGAATATAGCTTTGAAAGGACAGCCAAAAGCAAGCAGAAATGCAGGAATTAGTGCAAATTGGAGACATTTGCGAGTAGTATTGGATGACAGGTTAGCCCTTAATGAAGGGGAAACTGCTGTAATTAAATCTCAGGCTGCATTTGTGTGGCTCTGCGCTGTCCAGCCGCTGGAAAGGCATGCGGGAAAAAGTGGTGAAAAAAAAAAAAAACGTTTTGCTCTAAAGTTGCTCCGATGCTCCGTCATTTGAGACTGTTCTTCATGAGTGCAGGGTGAAGGTCAAGGAGCTATCTTAACTCCATCAATCCTGTGGACAGTTACAAACGACCTTTCACGTCCCATAAGTTGCTCTATATGCCGAATTGGGGGCGATACATATTTCTGTGTTTAGGGGACGGGCTGCGTTAGAGACGGAGGAGCAATGAGCGTGGAGAGATCGTTTTGTTCACCCCCCACATGATGATTGAAGCTAATATCTCATTTAAAGAAACTGAATGGTGTTGCAAAGGCTGAGATTGAAGATGTTGTTGAAAGCACAGATGGACTCTCAGAATATAAAGAGACTTATTAGGCCATGTAATCGAACGCAAAGACAAAAGTGAGAATACATTAAAAATGCAGCGCATTTGTAGTACAGTGTTGTCTTTCTCAAGGTGTTATTGATAATATTAGAAAAAACAGTGGAATGCTACAAAACATGCGAACAGAAATCTCTGTTTCACAATTTCTTAAATGAAAATTAAAGTTGTGGTTGTCTGTGATTTTGTTTTTCTTACAGATTTACTAGAGGCAAAAGAAAAGAATCTGTAGCTGCCTCAAAGGAATTACAGAAGACTATTGGAAACAAAAAGCTATTGGATTTTGAAAAGGAGGCAAGTCTTTGAACAATTCTTTTTCTTTGTTTACAGATGTAGATATAGATATCACACACACACAAAAATCAAAATAAAATAAAGCCTCCAGTCTGACAGCATCCTTTTGTGTTTCACGCCACATTGTCTGTAATTGTAATAAGATGTTTTGGGAGTGTTTCACATGTGTTTGTTTCAGTGGCATCAGCAGGTGGAGAGACAGACATGCTGGAACCACAGGCGGAGAGTGAACCAGCTGCAGGGTAACGCTATGAAGTCTACCAGGTTTGGAGTGTCTCTCTTTATACCCTATAGAGATTATTATTTTATTTTTTCCCCCCTTAAAAACACCTTTAAAATAGATTTCCTGCCACTTGGAGCCATATATTCCAAACAAAAGATTTTCAAAGTAAAGGACATGCTACCTGTACAGTCTTCTGAGTCCATAGCAAACAAACACACTCTTTAATTTATTTTATTTTATTTATCATGAGTATTTTTATTGCATATTTGCTGACAGACTAAGTATTGGCTACAATTATATATGGGATTAGATACATCTAAATCCTTAATTTATAATTTTATTACTTATATTTATTTTATTTTATTGTATTATTATGTTTTATCTACATGATAATACAAATGTATTTATTTTTGTAATCATTTTATGTGTAATTATTTATATTTATTCATTTTAATTATAATATTTATCATTTAATTTGATTTGATCACTTATTATTTTGACAGGCTATGGTATGGTATAAAATGCATAAAAAATTAATGTTTGTGGAAACTGGGATAAAATACAGTGGAAAGTGAATTTAATTTCACCAAAGTGTCTTATTCAACTGTAATGAGCGTCTTTTTTAATGCTATAATTTATCATAAGTTGTTTTTTGACATGAAGTTGTTTGTTGGCTGTTTTTAGGTGGGCATGCGATTCTGCAAGGGATGAGAATGAAGAAGAAGAATTCCCAAGAAGCACAGGAAGAGGTGGAAGAGGAAACATTACAGCAAACCTCTTGCAAGGAGTTATAAAGAATAAAAATAAACTTTAAGACTATAAACAGAGAAGCCCTGTGGAAAGAACTGAGACTGAGCCTTTTATGACCCTTCATTGACTTCTTTTAGGTGTTTCAAGCACAAAATTTGGACTAACGCTAAAAAGGTGAGTCATGTTTTATAAGTGTTTACAAGACAAAGTATGTGTATTTATTTATTTATTTATTATTTTGCAAAACAATAATTTGAGAATGGATATTATAGATAGATTGTATTAGGGGAGGATAGATTTATTTATTTTTTGCTCAACAAGGTGCTCAGGTGGTTTATATATGTGTGTGTGTGTGTGTGTGTGTGTGTTTAGAGTGGAAGGTGTGTGTCCTCCCTGACCCCTCCTGCATCTTTACCGCCACCCATCTGTTTACTGACTCATGAAAAATTCATGAGTGTGTGTTTGGGAGCAGCGGAATAATTTTCAATATTTAGCCAGGCTATGAATACAGATGATGTTGAACTTTGGTGTATTGCAGTAGAGTATGTGAAGGTGTTTGGGTGCGTATGCGTGTAGCTGGTTTCGTGGCGGGCTGAGGTCAGCAGGCTTAATGAGGCGTTGAGGAAGCCGAGGGTCTATGCGCATGCGCTGAGTGATACCTGTGACTGGACAGTCTAGATTCAAAGCCAGCTGAAACTAATGCAGCAGCTGTCAGTCAAACAAAAGGTAACCAAATGCAATTCATGTAAAGGATAACTGAATGGATTGGATATCAAGCCATTGACAAAATGCTGTGTCATTTTATGGCATCTTACTGTTAACAAATAATTAATATTTTTATTTTGTAGCAAAAAAAAAAGTGTTCCCTAATTTTCTACAGTTTTGTTTGAATTTATTTTTCTGTTCCAACTAATAATAAAAGATTTTGCATATGGTTATCTATGGTTACGCTCACACACAACTGTTTTGAGATATACAGTATACACACACACACACACATCTGAAAATATAAATATGTAAATGTAAATATTGTACAATTATAAGTCAATATATAAATGTAAATTAGAACATATACAGTAAATAAAAGTATGAAAAGAGATTATAAAAAGAGAATATAAATTTAAATAAAATATAATTATGTCTAAATATGTAAATGTACATTGTGAGTATACAGAATAAAATCTGATATATGACTGTAAATTTGAATATATAGATATACAGTAAGTCTGAATGTACAGTATACTGTAGTTGCGAAACTGAATATATGTAAGTACTGTAAATCTGAAAAAAACAGAAATACAAAAAAGTCTAAATGTGTAGGTTTTGAATATATAAGTATACTTCTGACTATATATTCATGTATATTTTTCTTAGTTATAATACTGAATATATAAATATGTAGAAACAATTATACATTATATAACTATATCATAAAATTGCTTAATATTATTGTTATTTTTTATTTAATTAAAATTATTTGCTTAATTTATATGATTTCATTTGTTGCCTATTTTGGCATAAACAATATTATATAAGAAAAAAAAAAAACCACACACACAAAATGAGGCCCACTCAAAAACTGAGCACACACCTCTTTTGTGAAGATACTGTAATGTATCTAAGTTACAGCACAGGTGTGCTCTGAGATTAATTAGGTTTCTCTTGCAGTGAAATAGTCCAGAAATGGACCTCTATTGTTCATTTGTTTATTTATCGTGTTGTATTTTGAATAAATTTAGCATTTGCTCAGCTGATATTACACTGCAGGTGTTTAGTTTGAAGAGTTTGGCGACTTTGTGGCATTTTCAGATGGACTAAAACTCAGTGCTTAATAGTATTTTCTACAGCTGCAATGTTTTAGCCTACTTTGTTTTAAGGTCACACTCACTGCGCTGTTTGTGAAGCACTGGCCCTGAACCCATCATTAGAAGAGTTTGTAAAACAGGAGTTTGAGTGCGGCGAGAAGTGCTTAATTGATTTTTAAAGATTAAAGGCTTGTCCTCATCATAGATTAAAATCAGTCAGGGCAAGAAAACAACATTTCTTAGCATTAAAGAAATTTCGCTTATGCGAACCACTACAACGGCATGTGATAGACACAGATAGCTAAAGATTAAATAAGCCAGCAAATTTAATGTAACGGCTTCAAGGTCACTTGGAACGTGGTCCTTCATTAACAAGCCTTCGGAAAGTGCTGTTATAACCGTACGTTTTTTTATTACAGTCACAAGAGGACCATATCAAAGTCATTATGCACTGTTAATGTCATTTATCAAAGAAACTGAAAGACAAGCAAAAGAAAAGCCCTTTAAAGTTACAAAACTATTTCTATAAAAGTACCATAATCTCATCAAATTCTGAAGTTACAAAACAGGGCATTCATACAGAGTATTTGGAACATGAATTCATCAAAACAAAATTAGTAAGCAAATAAGGTTCCGGAGTATTTGATCAAGATGATTAGGTTAGACATAAATATGCTTTAATTGTACTCACGTCTTTGAGGGCTTTCAAGATTCATTTAAGAGCGCAATGGAAACTTGATGACATTCCAGATAAAAACTTGAATTTAACCACTCGGTCTAGTGTTGAGATCATTTCTCTCTATGGTAAGGGTCTGAAAGCCCCTTTTACATAGCACCGTCTCATCCTTCATGTTCTTTAGCCGGAATAATTTGTCTGTTTGCTGTGATAATACACTCCGTTTACATTCCATAAGAATTCAGAGAAAGACCTGCAGATATGCATTTTGCACATGTCTCTTTACTTACCCTAAAAACGTAATGTTTCATATTCATTGATTTCTGGACCAAAAACGTCTTGTAGGCTCAGTCCCGGGATCAAATCTTTTGATACCAGTAGGTGCTCCATGTGAAAGTAATCTTGAATGATGAATGAAGGTTTGTGGCATTAGTCTCATGTTTTTATTGCAGCGTTCAGATGGCATGCTAGTCCTGATCCATTCATGCTAACTACATTACGGGGGTCGATCTAAGTGCATGGTCATATTTTACAACTTTTAGGGTCCCCACCCCGAGTTTTTGGGCAAATTTAACATTGTTCTTGCAAGCTAATGCACTGTTTCCAACAAAATACCATAGTTACTACACTTATTGATACTACATTAAACCAGTAAATTTTCATTATGGACCTGGCTAGCTTGACACTGCAAACCACCGGCATCTAAACGAGGAGGAAATTAAACAAAATGACTTACAGAAAAGGAATCTGAAAGTGAAGCTATTAAAAATGATCTCAGAAATGCCTTATGAAAAATGGCTATTTTGCTTTATTAGAATAACCTTAGTAGCTATGACAGTTGGTGGGAAATATGGTTATCATGCAGTTTTTATCATGTAGCTTTTTGTTGTTATTCTACAAATTTTGTCTGTGGAGTTTTTCTGTAATGTGCTGTTTTAAAGGACCAGGCAGAAGTATGAATTTTAAGAGCAGAAATCTCCAGCTCGAAGTCTCGCTATGTCCAGAAAGTCATCCGTATGGAACACCCTGAAAAGGCAATGGACCAGCTAACAGAAGAGCTCCAAGCAGCCCTGGACAATCTGAAGAGCCAGACGGGAAAAATACACCAGTGCGAGGAAGAAATTGAGAGATTAAGAGAGGAAACGGACAGCCACCAAAAATGGTTTGTAGTCAAACTGGCATCAGTGCTCTTAAGAATAAAAAATGCACTATGAAAATGATTTTCTTGATCAAAATAGTTTTCTTTTTAAGGCATGGATTTGACAAAATATATATTCTCTGAAAACGAGAAGATTACAGCTGTTTCAAGGATGCATTACCAGTAAAATCCTGACGAACAAAATGTTTTTTGCAGTCTTTTCTGTGACCTTTTTCTCTCTCTGTTTTTTGCAGTCTCTGCAAATCAGGTTTTAGATATTCGGACATTTCTATGCATTATTATTCTTTCAAGGTGATATGTCCATTTGTTTGGTCTCATATACTCAGTTTAGTGTATTTGGAGCATACACAGAATGTACTAATAATCTCCCAGCATTATCCCTGCCAAGCAATTTTGTGCTTGCGTCAGGATTCATTAATATTGGTTAGCCACTGCAGTTGCCCTGTTTGGGGCATCCTTGGGTGACAAATGAATCAAGCACCCCTGATGTCACTTTGGTTTTGTGTCTTTTTGAAGACATTTACAATGCCTGGCAACAAATGAATCATTTTTATTGCAGAAAAATTTAATTTGTATGAGCTAAACTGCAGCCTACAAGGTCAGACTGGCGGAATATAATTTTAATCAAATCAAATTTAATTTGTGCTTTATAAAAGAGTTACCGATTTGAAGAATGACTGTATTTTATACTTTGTTACATTCAGTAATAAGACTGATACTGTTCTGTTGTTGAGGGATAAATCTGTGAGCAGTGCACTACTGCTTTCTTTCATTTGTAAAACTTTTTTCTTCTCCAGTTTATTTGTTTGAGTGGTGTTACTTCTGAACTGTGTGTATAACTTATCTCCTATAGTCTTTATGAATATAGTTCTATAAGTCTACAGTAGGAGAAATCATGGATTTTAAATCTGGTATTAAAAATGAACAATTGTAAGCAAATAATTATACGATACAGAACGAATAAGACATTCTACACTATTTATCATTTATCACTATTTATAATCAAATGATCAGATTTGTGATAATAACCATGTGAACTTTGTACAGACAGTCAGATGTTCTTGTTGCCATTGAAGCATGGGATTCTCTCTCATGGATCATTCTCAAATCATGCGGAAGAACATGATTATCAGGTTGCACACAATGCATGTTTTTATGTGAGAGGATATCAGACAGATACAGTTCTGGGAGAGAAAACAAGTGTTTAGCTTTGCTATGAGATTCAGCATGTTTGTTAACCCATAATTTAGTGACTGATTCTTATGTGGTTTTCAGTACAGGTGCTGGCAGGCTCAGGCCCTAAGGTTTATGGTCCAGCTGCAAGGGAAGATCCAAGAAGATCTGGATCTCACCATTCCGTTTTTGTACCATGATGATGGATCTAAAACAACTAATGTAATTACCAGCTTATTTTATACTAGTGCTGGGCAATGATTAATCGCGATTAATCGCAACCAAAATAAAAGTTTTTCTTTACATAATATATGCGTTT
>JAUCMS010000052.1:15168266-15180566 GCA_032357445.1 Enteromius radiatus | reverse complement strand
AAATATATTATGTAAAGAAAAACTTTTATTTTGGATGCGATTAATCGCGATTAATCATTGCCCAGCACTATTTTTTACACGTATGCAGAGGAAGATGTTTGTGTTTTTTCCCCTAATGCAGAAATGTTTCCTATCAACATTTCAGAGAGCTCAGTGTGCACAAGTTTAGTTCAGATAGAAAGTTTAGTCTCACAGTGAAAGGCTGGATCATGTCAGGTAACCAATAATATACTTACCGTCTCTTTTTGCTCCAGCAAATTGCCTTGCGGTGTGTTTTATCCTTTAGCAAGTTGGTCTCCTCATCGGCTGAGCGTTTTCGGTATCTGTCAATTACCCTCTCTCTCCATCATCCGCGTAGCCTCTCTGTCTCCAATCACAGCTCATCGACGGCGTTCTCAGCGAGCGATCCAGTCAAATGTTTGTTATGTTAGCAGCGCTCGCCAACACTCCCAGTCGCCCCCTTAAAACCTCATTCATTTGGCCTGTCTGACTCTGAGCCCTACTACAACTACGCTGCGCAAATAATTAAAGGCTTTAGTTAAATACATAGTTGGGGTATTTGGAGACTAGGGGATCTGTAATAACATTTGCCATTATTCACTCAGGCTTTGATTGCCTGACAGAAACAAATTAGGCCCCAGGATTAATTTCCAGCAAAACGTGCCAAGTGAATGCAATTGACTCCAATTAAAGCATGAAAGGACACTAAATATTCAAATCAGTGGAGCCGGTGATGGCAGGCCGATAAAGAATGGCGTGGAATTGTGCCAAGGGAGAAAAACCTGCCATTCATGGGCACCTGAGGGAAAATAACAGGCTCTCATTCAATAAAGAGTAGCTGGGGCAACAGACGTGCGTTTCTGCTGCAGAACATGCCCCCGCTGGCATGTTGTTGTTGTCGGGTCACATCAGCGGCTATTCACGAGTGCTCAGCTGATTTGAATATCAAGGCTACATTAAGACACCTAAGTGCTTATGTATTATACATGTTAAGTGCTTGTTCAAGTTTATGCTTGGACACGTTTTGTAATAGGCAGCATTGTCACATACATGAGCGTAATTAAGGTGATTAAATAATAATGTCCCAGAATGCAAATTGCAAACTGATGGTGGCATCTGCAAACATAACATGTGCACTGTGGGACTGCTTGTAGTGTAGTTATGTGAGATTAGTAATGGATTCATTAACTCGTTTTGTAAATTGAGTATGCATTTAAAGGGGTAGGATAAAAGAGCTTGATGTGCTGTGAAAACAAATTGTAACTTGTATAGAGTCTTTATTGAACTGTCTCATTCTGACATACGTCAACATGTGAGTGTCCAGTGACTGCTATTGGATGATAAGAAAATTAGTGATGAAAGCCAGACGAATGCTATTATCCTTGAAGATCAGAAGAACTATTAATAATATGCAGGATTTGTTTGCTGGCAAAAAAACTAGTGGGTGAAGTACATTTTTCTAAAAATCTTGATTTTTTCATTCTTACAATTTCTTGCAGGCTTTGCAAAGAGAGTATTAAGGGTGAGAGAGTTAAAACTATTGGGCATGACAAAAAATACACATTTGTTTGTCACAGCAGAAAAAAAATGAACTGTTTAAAAGCAGAAAATGGCCAGGAAAATCTTACATTATAAGTTGACCTTAGGGAAATATGTTCAGGGTTTTTTTGTTTGTTTTTTTTTAGGGAAAATTCATCCAGTTTTAGACCTGAATTAGCAATGGTTTTAAGACTCAGTCGGTTCCTCTTTATGTTGGCTTTGCAAAGGACTGAGGAGCTGAAGGGTCCATGCTGAAGTTGAGCAGGTGTACTGTACATGAAGTTAACCCTTAAGAAGGAAGAGGTGTCTGTGAATGTGACAATTCTCAAAAGGCAGAAAGAGTCGTTAAAGATGTGGCTGAAGAAAATTTGTCCTTGAGGACTGCACCTGAGCACATGCTTGAAGAAATTCATAGGAAAAACATTATACCTTTGTATTTCACTTTCTCGTACTTGATTTGACAAATTCTTTGCTCCTAGTGAATTGAAGCATTGCTTTTGCTGTTGAGATGTTGGCTGTTTGCTATTGTCCATTACAGGTACTGTAATTAATTATCATTATTAACAACAGTATCTGTGTTAAGTCATTTTATGAAATAAGTTATATATATATAGGCCCAGTGTGAAAATGCACCACTATTAATATTTTTAATTTTGAATGTATTGAAGTGCACTTCATCAGATGCCGCTGCTGTCATGGAATGACATATTACTCCCCCTCACGTTTTCAAACTCGCTATGGCCTGGCCTGTACAAGACAGCCAAGCCTCACACATATACAATATACACAAACACACAGGAAGTGCGTCTCACCTTAATGATGGGCTGTGTGATGGTGGCAGCTTGCATTTGTGAGTGTGTGTGTATCTGTGTGTGTGGTAATGATGCGATGCTGGCTGGGCTGTCTGTAGAGAACTCCTCATTTGCAGTCTGGGAGGCCTTTGTTGTTTTGTGCAGACAGTGTTGTTACGCATGCAGGAATGTCTCATTAAGAATTAACGTGGGCATCCTCAGTAGTGACAGAAGAGAGCGAGAGATAGATCAATCCCCACCCCAACGCCAGCCCGGCCCTCCAGCCTGAGCGCCTTGATTATCAGGAGTCATTTGAAACCTCCCCATTTGTCCACAGCATGCTGGTTATGATCTCATTCTAAAGCATGCAGGGTGACTATCTCTCTCAGTAGAAACATCACCAACCGTCCTCACTCGCTCATTACACCGCCGCTACCGATAAACACCATGTTGCCGCCACAAACGGATGTGTCCGTGCTGCCGTTTTGATGCTCCTCGAGGCATGTAAAATAATTGTTATGTATTCTGTCTGGATTTGTCCTTTTCTCCTTAGATCTACAGTGGAGTCTATAATTTTGTGTCAGACAGTAATGTCTTATTTGAGTGCTTTTGAGCCTGCTCAGGTTGCCAGGGACGGCGGTGTCTCGCCCATGCATAAGATCAGTTCATCGTTTTATCCCCTCGTCTCTGTTCATTCCCGGGTGTCAAGGCAACAGTTGCAGTTGATGAGATGAGCGTAGATGCTCCATAACTTCAAAGCCTCCCGGAGAGCGGCACGCCGTATCGATTTCCCTGGTGTTTAAAATGTAAAACGTAAAGATTTCGGTGCGGTTTGATTGGAATTGGTGTTGACCAGCCATAAGTGATGGATTGCATTTGAAAATCTCCTTCCCGTGGCTCAACGAGGGGAAAAATCAGAGGCAAAGGAGGAAGTGCCAATGACCATGAGAGTTCAAGTGGCTGATTGAACTGTTTGAAGGCAGCTGGACCGAATCAAACCAGGAGAAGAGAGCGCCATCGAGGAATCCTTCCAGACTTCAACAGCGTACATGAAGAGAACGGCCCTGCCCCCTTCCCACTTCACAAGAATGCCACGAGCCCTTGCCATGGATGAATCGCATTCTCCCGTGTTCTTTGTGTGACCCATACATGCACTCCAACTCACGAGTGCATCATTGTACCAATGATCGATCCAGTGCGTTTCTTTTAAGTGCATGCGGTTCTCGTATTTTGAGCTTTTTTTGCATGGTAAATGGCGTAAAGTTGCTCTAACATCATTATTTGTAAATTTGGTCACAATCTTATCCGTGAATCTATTGCCTGCACCACTCATTGCTGTGTTCGCCTCTGCTTTACATGAGTTTTCTGACCTCAGTGGTTGGAAGCTGTTAGCTGGAGGTGTTTATTCTGTAGCATTAAGGCCGCCTGCGCGTTAAAATAAGCTAAGGAATAATACATTACATGCAGGAATATAACTTTATGCCGCAGCCTGCGCCTATCCAGCAGAAACGGCAGCCGCTGATTGGCTGGCAGTGACATGATTTATGATCCTGTTTTGCGCATCAGCGGCGCAGGGGTAGCCGTGGCGAGGGCCTGCTGGAAATGATACATGGCATTCTAATTGAAGAATCCTCGGCGCATCCTTACTACAGTAGGAATGTTTAAATGCGAACGCTGTTAATTCAGGAAAGGTGAAAAATTGCCGCTTAATGGGGTGAATGATGGAGGTTGAGCAGCCTGCTGTAGGCAGCGTTCATGATGCATATACAAAAATGACTACAGGAGAGCAGAACTCCCTCTCTGAGCTGTATCATGCTTGGCAGACCTCTCTTTGAATTGCAGGATTTAGAAAGCGGCATTAGCTCTGAAGTAGGAAAAATAAGGTGAACAAAATGGATTTGTCCAGCGATCGTTTTAAAAGTAGTGCATTTCGTATTTCTTGTAAATAACCATTCACTGTTGACCATACACCATATGTGACCCTGAACCACAAAACCAGTTTTAAGTAGCACAGGTAATTTTGTAGCAGTAGCCAAACAAATATTGTATGGGTCACATTTTTATTCATGCCAAAAATCGTTAGGATATTAAATAAAGTTCATGTTCCAAGAAGATATTTTGCAAACTTCCTATATCAAAACTTAATTTTTGATTAGTAATATGCATTGCTGAGAACTTAATTTGGCCA
The DNA here is from genome assembly GCA_032357445.1 of Enteromius radiatus. Lineage (NCBI taxonomy): Eukaryota > Metazoa > Chordata > Actinopteri > Cypriniformes > Cyprinidae > Enteromius > Enteromius radiatus. Next base: position 15,176,048 of record JAUCMS010000052.1, on the reverse strand, counting down.
ACATTAAAAGCAATTGTCTCAAAATCTTCCAGTTTTTTACACCCTCAGATTCCAGATTTTTAAAAATCTTGGCCAAATATTTCACTATCCTAACACACATGCATCATTTCCATACATCAATGGAAAGCTTATTTATTCCGTTTTCAGATAATAAAAAAAAGAACAAAAAGAAAAAAAGGAGGAACTTCTGAATGCTTTTGTGTTCCAGGGTCACATATTAACCACCTTATATATATTTTTTAAAAATATAATATTACAACATGTATTAGTAGCAGTAGTATTAAATATCATTATTTTAATTTCTCTCTCTCTCTCTCTCTCTCTCTCTCTCTATATATATATATATATATTCACACATACATTCACACATACACCTGCATATTTATATTGTATACCATGACATTTTAAAGTAGAAAGACATAGTATTTTCATGTAAAACAATCTGTTTTAATCCGTTTTATTCACTTTGAAGTAATATGTATGTATATACAGCAGTACAGTATACATGTATATGTCTGCAAATTCTACTAATTGTTTTTCTCATATATTTACAATAATGTTTAATATTATACGTTACATCATGGAATCAGACAATTTGCACACTCATTGTTATGTTCATTCTTCCTGCAATATACATTTTCATTGCTTTAGCCGCCTAATGTTACAAGGTTTGCAAGAAGTGTGATTGTGTCCATTTCACTGCAAGTTATAAATTTTAAATATGATGGAATTATCAGTTAGCTGTTCAGACTGAATCCCCGGAGTGGGCTGGTGCAAAACTCTTTTCCAATACAACCAGATTACTGCAGATAATTGTGTTACATAGAGTATTGATTGAAAAATTGTTGTACTCCGGAAACATCTAAACACACAATTTCTCTGCTCTCTTTATTGCGCTCCGTCCTACAATGGCCCCTGTATTCTGAGAAGCACCTCTCAGTGATCAGAAAAAATATGAATTATATATGTATTGTAATAAAAGAAAATCTAGAGTTGAAACATCAGAGAAATTACTTCTTCACAAGAATCTATTGATCACTTTATATCAAAGGGGAATGTTTGACATAAGATTACCTGCCAGTTTGAACATTAGGTACACTGTGTTATAGCCCGGGGCCGTTGTACGTCTGCCAAAGGGACTGTAAATAAGGCAAAAGCTGTAAGTACCTCTGGCTTCAAATCAACGCTAGCCCAAACCAAAAGCAAAGGTAAACCTTTATTTGATGCAATTTTTTAACCTCCACCCATTCCTATCCAGACGCACATCCGAGATTGAATTTAAAAGCCCCCCAGATGACTGAAGCTGCCTCAGAGGTTAGGATGATGACACCTACAGGGGTCGTTTCATATAGTACCCCTACCGGCCCCATCCGGCTCAAAGTCGCACAGATGTGAGGTGGAAACAAGTGTCCAGTATTAAAACACGAGAACGGGTCAAAGCGCTCATATTCATTTGTACGGCCTCTTCACTAAGCAGTCAGAATTAAAAACATGTTTTTCCTCCTCCATGTGCTCTTAACAGACAAATTTTAGAGGTGGGGCTCGGTGAAAAGCAGTATCCCGTTTATGTACTTCCAGCACTCTTGACCTCTACCTGTGTTGGCTGGTAAGAAGAGCAGGCTATACACAATTTATTTGCTCTTCCCAGTTCGCTTGTAGGATGTACCGAAGGCTTGAAGACTTACACTAAAACAGATTTTTTTGTTTTACCCCTTTAAAACTAAAATATGAATTTTTAATCAATCTTCTTTTGCACCACATTTCTCTCTACCTATAGTTATTGATTACGCAGATTTTTAACAAGATTTTACCTTGAGGTTCTCAAATCTAGTTGCTGTGTTTGTGTTTATGAAATATTTAGTGGTTTTATTTGGCTCTTCAATTTCCTATGACTCTTGTTTAAACAGTTTGGACCCTGCAAAGCTATAAATTAATCATTTGTGGCCGTGGATTTTAGTATTCGGTTTTTAGTTGCCTCTCTTTGAAACCTCCCGCAAGACATCACATCTGATGTCCTTTATAATGCCGCAGACATCCGCAAAAACCTCAAAGCCGTGATACACTATATATTCATTGCCACTCAGTAAGCCTCAGACAAAAATCATCCCCCTTGAAATAAATGCACCTGTACATTTGAGCATGCGGCATTTTTGTTTGACCACAGTAATACTGCGAAATAAAGTGGCTTGTATCCAGCATTAAACCAACTGTAGAAATTCAACACCCTTTTGAATATACATCTATAGTGATATGCTTTGTATGCACACTTGATATTGATACATTAAATGTACTAAGTGCAGACCAGTGTTTTGTTTCTTGTCTTGCTAGGGCATGTGTGTCAGGCACAAAGCAAAGAGTGCCATCTATTGATGGAGACAGGAATTTCTATTTTGGTGAACAAAAGACAGGTTCTCTGCACTGCTGTATTTTGTAGGGAAATTATTGATATTGGATAATTTAGTAAAGAAAAAAAAACACATCTGGAATCAGTGCTTTATGTCAAATATCATATATATAATATGATCAAGGATTTTTTGTGACACATTTTAAATATTGATTTGTCAGTAATCAACTGAAACCGAGTAAGTGAACCTCTCTCTTCTCCCTCTCTTTCTTTCTTTCTGTGTGTGTGTGTAGTGGTGTCAGAGGACTGGACAGTGTATGAAAGCATTATGGAAGACCAGACCAGAGCCTCAGGCATTTCTGCACCACCCAGCTCCAGCTCACATTTTACAATTAGATATATTAGATACTCGTCACTTAGCTGATGCTTTTATTAGCTGATTGTAATTTCTGCCTCATTATAACAAAGTGGACAGAAAAAAAAAAGGTTTCCTGAACCTGCTTTGATCAGTCGATTGGTTAGTACAGCCCAAAACTCACACCACTGGTTGAATCAGTGATTCTGTATTTTAGGTTTAATGTGCTGATTTGGTGCCCAAGAAACATATTTATTATTATCAATGCTTAACATTCTTTTTTTTGTGAAAACTGATCCATTAAGATTCTTTCACTGTTCAAAACAATAGCATTTATTTAAAACATAATTATTTTATAACATTATAAATTACTTCAATTTATTATTTTCTCCCTTTTTGATCAAGCTTGCTTCCTGATTATTAGTGTTTAGGAAAAGAAAACAACATAATCAACATTATTCAGCAATCTCTGTTGAATTAGCAAACAAGCTTTACTAATATCAAACCTATTCCTTCAAAGGTCACTTTTGACTCTTTCTGGAAATCCTGTGTGATTCCATTCGTCTTATCTTACCGGAACTAGAGTACCTACAGAGTAACATCTCACCTTACTGCACCCCGGCCTCCAACTGAGCCGCCCCTCTTCCTGTAGACTCCCTACTTCTTTCTTTTTGTTTTTATGTGTGTTTTGAGTCAGTGTAAGTTCACAGCATCTGGGTGTAATCTGCACATACGTCAGTTTCAGAGCAGCATGTGCTCCTGTAACAAATGCTTTGCCCTTTGCAGTATTTAGTTTGATCTATGTTTGCCGGGTGACTAATCAGTCTAATTTAGGGTTTCATTTTTTTTAAAAGTTGTTAACATGCACGCTCACTGCTCGCAGACTGTATCTCATGTTTGGCTTATAGCACAGAAATGTTAATTATTAAGCCAAAAGCATGATGCCAAATGTGTTTCAGCTGTTTCTGGGAACTCCCTGGTTCCTCCTACTCGTTCTCATGCTCTCTTTGGCTGGGTCCCGAAAGACGAAAAATGCTGCCTTCACAGACGGTATACAGAGATGGGATGGCAACAAGGCACTTCCAAATCTATCATGTCCACTAAGACATCTTCATGTGGTTGGATTTTAGAGGAAGCACTGCTTATGATATCTTACAGTTCTGTGATTGTAATTTAGTGGATAGTGGACAGAATATACAGTTAGGGCCATAAATATTTGGACACAAGTTTTGTTTTGTTTTACCTGTTTACTGAAACATATTCCAAATATAGTTGTATAAAGGACATGGACTTAATGTGTACACTCTCAGCTTTCATTTGAGTATCCACATTGACATTGGATGAAGGGTTTAAGAGTTTCAGCTGCTTAACATGTGCAACCCTCTTTATAAAGGGGTCAAAAGTAATTGACTCAAAGGCTATTGCATGGGCAGGTGTGGGCAATTCCTTTGATATGCCATTATCAATGAAGCAGATAAAAGGCCTGGAGTTAATTTGAGGTATGGTGCTTGCATGTGGAAGATTTTGCTGTGAACAGACAATATGCGGTCAAAGGAGCTCCCCATGCAGGTGAAACAAGCCATCCTTAAGCTGCGAAAACAGAAAAAACCCATCAGAGAAATTGCTACAATATTAGGAGTGGCAAAATCTACAGTGTGGTACATCCTGAGATAGAAAGAAAGCACTGGTGAACTCAGCAACGCAAAACTACCTGGACGTCCACGGAAGACAACAGTGGTGGATGATTGCTGAATCATTTCTAACAGCCAACCAAGTAAACAACACTCTCCAAGAGGTAGGCATATCAATATCCAAGTCTACCATAAAGAGAAAACGGCATAAAAGTAAATACAGAGGGTACACTGCAAGGTGCAAGCCACTCATAAGCCTCAAGAATAGAAAGGCTAGATTGGACTTTGCTAAAAAAAAAAATATCTAAAAAGAACCAACACAGTTCTGGAAAAACATTCTTTAGACAGGTGAAACCAAGATCAACCTCTACCACAATGATGGTAAGAAGTATGGAGGAGGTGTGGAACAGCTCATGATCCAAAGCATGCCACATGATCTGTAGAACACTGCGGAGGCTTGAGTGTGCATATCTGCCAGTGGCACTGGGGCACTAGTGTTGATGATGTGACACAGGACAAAAGCAGCCGAATGAATTCTGAGGTGTTCAGACACATACTGTCTGCTCAGATCCAGGTAAATGCAGTCAGATTGATTAGGCAGTGTTTCATAATACAGATGGACAATGACTCAAAACATACAGCCAAAGCAACCCAAGAGTTTATAAAGCAAAGAAGTGGAGTATTCTTGAATGGCCAAGTCAGTCACCTGACCTTAACCCAATTGAGCATACATTTCACTTGTTGAAGACTAACCTTCGGACAGAAAGGCCCACAAACCAACAGCAACTGAAAGCCGCTGCAGTAAAGGCCTGGTAGAGCATTGAAAAGAAGGAAACCCAGCATCTGGTGATGTCCATATTAAGACTTCAGGTAGTTATTTACAGAAAAGTATTAGAAAATGGACATTTGATTTTCAGTTATTTAATTTGTCCAATTACTTTTGAGCCCATGAAATCAACAGATTGTGTTAAAAAATGCTTTAGTTCTTCACATTTTTATCTCTTTGACAACTCACTGAATTTAAGTTGAAAATCTGCACTTTACTGCATCTGAGTTGTTTCACTTAAAATTCATTGTGGTAATGAAATTTGAAAAAAAGTTGTCTCTGTCAAAATATTTATGGCCCTAACTATATATATATGTATATGTATGTATATATAATATGTGTTTTATTTATTTGGCTAAGAATAAAAAAAATGTTATCTGTTATCTGTTATCTAAAATGTATCTCTAAATATTTTTGAATGTTTAATTATGATATTTCTTCAAGGTTATTATAGTTAAGTAAAACTAAAACAAAAACTAAAGCCATTAGATTTTTTCTTATAAAAACATAAACATTAACCAAATAAAAGTACATATGAAAATAAAATTACATTAAATTAAATGTAGAAACCTTTTATTTTAGCTAGCTTTTAATTTATATATTAAAATAACTAAACTAAAAATTAATAAAACATTTTATAGAATTTAGATATGCATCAAATCCTTATAAATAATATTAAATGTATGAGTTGATTATAAAATAAAACTGTGAATGCACTTGATTGGTGGGGTGAAATAAATTCAAAATATACAATGTTTTTCTAAAAGTGCAGAAACTTTACTGAGGGTGGGTTTAGTGGTAGGATCGTTATAGGAAAATAGAAAATACAGTTTATACAGTACAAAAACCATTACGCCTTGGGAGTCTCCATAAACCACCTTTTCCAAAATGAGTACATTCACACAAAACACTACTTATTTAGTCATCGACTAACCGAGGCAAACCCTTTTCCCCCTATTCCTCCCCCTCCCAGGTTCCCTTTTACCACAATCCCAGTTCTAACTGTGAAAGTGGTCTAACATGGCCCGATCTGTAACATTACTGAAAGTTCTGTGTTCAAATGCACCGCATATACTCTCACACAGCATTTCTGAACATGTGTGTCACTCTCTCCCTCTGCCAAACTCAAATCCATCCTGACATATTGTTTGGGTCACTACTTTCCTCTCGGTGGTCTCCGCAGCGAGTGGACTCACACTCCAAACCCTTTATTAAAGCCATTTCTGCACAACAACCTACATGCACTGCAATTATTCATAAACCATCATTCAAACCGCCAGCAATCTTTCGAGCTCCATCATATAAGCTGACTGATTGTGGCTGAATAGGCATTTGTGAGGTGTGTGTTTAAGTCTATTTTATCTCTTACCCCCTGCCATTTGACTGCACTAATGTAGAGGAGGGGTGACCGCACGCGCGTTTGAGCCCCTCGGTATGTCCAGTGGAGGTTGTGGAAATTGTAATAATTTGTTGTATTGATCTCTGTTTGCCACGGCAGCCAGTTCCCATTGTGGCTGAGCAGAAATAGACACTTCATCGATTCCCTCTTTATAGCCAGACTTCCAGGCTTGGGAACGAGGCTCCCTGTTGCCGCGGGTCCCATTGTCTCCTATGCAGAGAAATTTGAATGACCTCTGATAAAACCATCTTTACGCCAGCCCCCTCGGTGCAAAGGAAAGCTTTGCCTTAATCCAACTTCAGGACCGCTGCCACATTCTCTGATTTAAGATTAGTGCCCGCTACCTGGTGAGCTTGTGAGGGGTGTCATTATGGCTGATTTAAGATGCCACAGTTACAGTGGGACCGAAGATGGATGTCAGAAAGCTTTGTGCGAATGACAGTATTTGAGACCGCTCTCAAGTTTCATGCTAATGTCGCTGAATGAGAGTCATTATGTGTTACTGTGAGAATGGAGATTTGATCTGGATCAGAATAACAGACCTGAGAGCACAAGAACTTTCTGGGAAAAGATTTAGGAGCCATTCTGCACATTCGGATGTGCTGATGCTTTTTCCGAGTTTGGTGTAAAGGTTTTTAAACTTGAAAGGGGATATGTCGGGGATGTGGTGCAGTGGTTTATGTTGAGATTTGGTGCTCTCATGGGGGTGGATGCTTAAATCGGGCTTGTGTAATTTACTTATTCCATTTCCCAATATTTTAATATAATTTCTAACAATAAATATTGGACAATTTCAGAAATAAATAAACAGTTAATAAATGGCAAGTAACATGTGAAATTAACCCTCTTCGGTCTGAGGTGATTTTGGGGCCCTTGAGATGTTTGGACATGCTCTGATATTTAAGTAGCTTTTTTCAGCTACTTAAAACATATAATTGACAAACCTGTATTTTTCTTGTAATCAGCACAAACTGTGCTACAATAATAAGCAAAATGTCATAGAAAATCTGAAATATTTTATTGTAAAACATCTTTGTTTCCAAATTTACTACAAAAGAGTGTTAGTAACACTTATTATTATTATTAATAATTATTATATAATTAATAATATAATTATTATATATATTTTTTTTTAATTTTTCTCAGAAAGCACTTGCAGGAAGAGACGAGGCCAAAGAGCGGGTGAGAACGACACACATACACACACAGTCTTGGTCCTCTTACACT
>JAUCMS010000052.1:15152933-15168166 GCA_032357445.1 Enteromius radiatus | reverse complement strand
ACTTATTATTATTATTAATAATTATTATATAATTAATAATATAATTATTATATATATATTTTTTTAATTTTTCTCAGAAAAATAAATAAATAGATTAATAATAATATTAATAATTTAAAGCATGGCATAAGTACAAAGGATATATTTTTTCCCAATGGAGTTTTACAGTTTTATTTATTTTGATTACATGTATAGAAATTTTGAGAATGTTTTTCAAGACATTGGACACCCTGGTTCAATAAAATAAAATAAGTTATTTGTTTAGAAATATCTTGATTTTTGTCTTATTCTAAACCCATTTAAGTCATTTTGAGGCCCCCTTGAAATTTTTCTAATGCATCCTTTTGGACCGATCAATTTTTAATATTCAAAATACCTGTATTTCTTGACAGTATATCTTTTATCATTGAGGTGGGTGATAGCTCATTAAAACTGTTTAAGAAGTGTTGATATTGCAGTTGCAGATGCTGTTACTGTGTTTTGCTCAGGGTGGAGCAAGAAAAAACGAAGATGCTCCGATTTCCAGAGCCTCCACTCTCCAGGTAAAACCATCCAACTCCGCTCCCTTCTCTGCAGAAAGCACTTGCAGGAAGAGACGAGGCCAAAGAGCAGGTGAGAACGACACACATACACACACAGTCTTGGTCCTCTTACACTCTCAAGTGTGACACCCCAAACATCCATAAAGGCCAGCGGAGTCTGTTCCTACACTTCTCACTCACAGCCTTAAAGGTCAGTTGTGTCCAAGTCCCAGCATTTACGAATCACACACACACACACACACACACACACACACACTCACCTACAGACATACACACATAAGCGTGTTTGCCGTAAGGCCATGACCGTGGCTTGTTTGTTTATTTATTCATGCACTTGAAGCCCCTGTCAGCAGGCCGTTTCTCCTCTGCAGGAGGTGAACTAGAGGATTTGCAATGTTCTCGGCTCTGATTAGCAAGGAATGTCATGTGACAGCACAAGGATTATCTTGTTCTGGTATGAGAGGACTAAATGTGGAAAGGTACTTTAGAGCCTTAATTCCAACATGTAATATTTCATAATGTCGTACATGCGGGTCTCAGATTGGATAACTGTTGTCAGGTAGGCGCTTCACAAAGCCTGAGACTTCATTAATCCAGGTCTCTGCAAGTTCCTTTGAAATCATTTAAATTCCCTTCAACTCCTTCTGTCTTTTTTGTGGTTAGAAACTTCCAGTGATAAATAATTAATGCTCCTCTCTTTCTTTTTCTCCCTCCCTTTCTTTTCTTTGAGGTGTGAGGTAAGTTAAATACACAGATGGCTTCACAAAGGTAAAGCTTGAGGTAGCTTAACCGTGACTGGGAGAGATCGGGATCATTTTTATGTGTCGTTTGATCTGTGATGGACCCTGCGTATGCTCGCTAATTACGCTGGGCTGAGACAGTGTCATATCGACCACCCAGCGCTCTCATCACCCCTAGAAGAGAGACAGAGAGCGGCGAGAAATGAGAAAGATAGAGATAGAGTTATAATCAGCTACCTCACACCTTCACTTCACACATATCACACAGCAACACTCTTTCGTTTGGGAAAAATCAAGTATTTATTTACCTCATTGCCTTTGTTTGCTTAAAAGGAAAACGTTCTGTGCACTAAGCATACTAAGGACCCGTACGCAAGGGACACACTTTTATTTTGGCACCCATATTAACAGATAACAGAATTTATAGTTTCAGTACAACAAAATGCTCTGGGAATCTATTTGTCTACGTGATCTTTTACCGTATAGTAGGTTAAATAATGGAGCAAACTATAAATAATAGGCTAACTCTCATTTTCTGATTCTCATGCAGTTCCAAAACTTTTTTTCTTTAATGAAGGGCTATGTGTTTTGTTCCAAAGCATGTATTTCGTTCCTGTATTTCTTCTGGAAAATAATTTATGGTAGGATTGTAGTATTAGCCTAGCTAAAATTGTGTTTCAGCATTATATTTAAAAATATAGATGAAATAAATTCCCTTGAAATCTATTTTTCGTTATCTTTAATAACACATGAAATAATAATGATAATGGAGCAACTATTCAACCATTTTAACGGTATTCTTAATAGGTATGTAGCATTAGACGGGCATTAATGGAGTAGCTAAATTACTAAATTAACTACGTCCTGCGGAAAAAAAAAAAAAAAAAAAAAAAATATATATATATATATATATATATATAGGCAATAGCAAATATAGTAATTGGGCAGGTTTTGCTGTGAAAATCCTATCAACCCTGGTTATTAAATATAAAACAGCATTTATTCTCATATAAGAACAGCCTATGCTGGTATTCTTATATAAGGAGTTTAGGCTGGAAGTAGCTGGTTTTAGCCTCCCAGCCTGGTCAAGCTGGTGTTCCGCTGGTTTCCAAGTCTGACCATCTTAAGAAGTGGTCAAAAGCCCTCGAAAACCAGTCTGTAAACCAGCTATGACTAGGTTGGTATAGGTTGGAGTATGTGCTTTAGGTTCAGTTTAATGTAAAATATTTACCAGTAAATGTTAATGTGATGTAAATTTGATTCCACAATTATCAAATTTGCAATACTTAATGTAGTAAATCTTTTTAGTGTCATTATAGAGCTACAGAAACACTTGCTATTGCTTCTACACTGCTTACACACTCCTTGTGTGTGTGTGTGGTGTGAAACAGACCCAATTTCTGTCAAACGCAAGGTTTTAAATATTCATCATTAATGCCAAAGCAGCTCTGGATTAAGTGCTTGTAGATTTAGCAGCATCAGTGATGGCCACCGCAGACAGGCCTGTTGAATTCAATCCATTTACTTCCTCTTTTATTTCAAGCAATCCATAGCTGTGTTTATTTTAGGTAAAATTGCCACCTGCATTGCAAATGAATCATGCCACCCAATCCTTAAAAAAGATGAAGCATCTCCGGTTATCCGATCAAAGCTTTTAAATAGTAAAAACAGCAGCTGGCTTTGTCGGCAGCCCAGATAAATCTATATTACAAATTGCTTTTGTGAGAACTGGATGAGCAGCCGATTTTTTTGTATTGAACTTTTGTCCTATTCAGTGACCACAGTGGGAAAAGGATACTGATCCGCTAGCAGGATCAATACAGACCCGGAACGCTCTCTAGCTCTCATTCTTCAACACACACACACACACACATACGTTTTGTGGGAATACTTTAAACACACACAGAAGGGCGAGATGGGCAGGTGGTTCACCAGACAGTGTTGAGTGCCCTCTCTCTCTCTCTCTTATTGTGCCTTTTTTTTTTTGTTTTTGTCCCGTTCATCCGTCATGCAAGCGGTGGGATAATGCACATCATTTTAAACACAATCATCTCCGTTCGTGTTGCGGTTCACGTGTGTCGCCTCATTACATGTAATAGCGTGATGAGATGTGTGTATGGATTCATAACATTAAAATGTCAAAAGAATTTTAAAGAGTCCATTTCTCGCCCTCTTTCGCTCCTGTGTGAAATGAAGCAGTTTGTGTAGCCATCTCTCTCTCTCTTTCTGTCTGTTGCTCTGATGGCATCATTACTCCTAAGTGCCCACCCTGGCGCGTCAGCTGTCAAATTAGCACGCTGCGTTTTAATGATTCACCTCATCTACCAAATAAAGCGTACCCATTGGCTCATTATTGATCTTCATTTACCCTGATTGGTCCCACTCGCTGGAATGGCACCGATTAAAAATCCTTTGGAAACGCACAGTCGGCGGAGAGATGATGGGTGAAAGCGGGCGCAGAGGGGGATAGGAGAGGTGCTGGCTAAATGCAAACATGATTGGCATGTTCCTGGTTGGTGTGCGCGGTGTCACAGGTCGCGGTGCCGTGTTTCCGTGTCCTTCAGGCCTCTATTAGTGAGCCGAATGCAGCGGGCTTATGGCCATCATAAAACTACAGTCCCTCACCATAATGGCCATTGACATTATCAGCACAGTCATTATACACACTCACTGCTAGAAAACAGCAACTGGCGAACTGGATAATTTGACTAATTTAAAAGCTTTTAAATGAGGCTGACAGTGCGATTGAAGGTTTAATTGACTAATCACGTTATTTAGATGTGGTTTCTACCTGTGATATAGTTTCTGAAGGGCAGCTATACTTCTATGCACCTATGCTTTGTAATAATGCTGATTTAATGCCGCATGCAGCCTCAGCAGACTGATGTGTTTTAATGTAAGCTTGTATTTTCCGCAATATTGCTCATCTAATGGCGGCAAGAGCGAGACACACTTCTCTGCTTTCCTCAGACACTTTAATTAGCAGCTACCATTAAAGGTAATACACATTTACCGTGAATGAGCCCGGCGTCCACATCAAGTGATTGCATTCCTCTCCACCATCAGATGCTTTCCAAATGAGGTTCTGCAGGAGGAAAAAGAAAAAGGAGAAAGAGAGAGAGAGGGAGCACAAAGTTTGAAAATAATATTCTCGTTCTCTCTTTTTCCCCAATGTGTTTTCTAAATTCATTTATATTAATGTCACAAATCTCCTAAGATGAGGGCAGATGTTCTCCCACCCACGTTGCACCTGTGGGACTGGTGTTTTAATTTAGCCTGACTTCACTGCAATAAACTTTTATATCATTCTTTTATTAGGTGTTAATATTAGACTACCTCTCAGCCTGCTACGGATTTATCCAATGATTTTAATAAGCACTACAGGCTTTTTTGGACTAGCAAAGAGCAACACTTACATTTCTACATGTATGCTAACTTCCTTTTCGCTCTCGGTGTTTAGCTGGCAGATGCGTTTAGTATGGATTGTCTATCCTGAATTCACGGCTTTCATTTTTTAGTTTTTGTTTTTTCGATTTTTGTACTCTGTTACTATGGAAGGCTATCAGATGCTAGAAACCTTGTCACTGATTTAGCTGCTAACTTTTGGTAATTATGTTGTACATTCATGAACTAATGAGCCTCATTAACACAGTGTTGTTTTTCTTTTCCAGGGCAGAGTCCATGTTTTGGTCACTAGCTTTTGTGACTCAAAACAAGCTGGATTCAATCTTTAATATCCTGCCAGGCCTTCAGGTTTACACTGTGGACACAATATTTTTAGTGAGATTTAAGCCCGGAGCCCCCTAAGGCAGAACTGTGAAAATGTAAAAAGCCTTTGTTCGTCAGTTCTTACTGGGCTGACTTCCTGTTGTCTGCTGTATATTTTGTGTGTGTGTGTGTGTGTGTGTGTGTGTGTTGCACCAGGAAATCTTAAACTGTAACTGGATGAGAAACCTCAAGATTAGTGTCATTCAGAAGTTTGCAATCAGTACTTTTTTTCATTTATATTAATTTTTTTAGATGTCTTATTCTCAGTAAGGCTGCATGCATTTGCTCAAAATACAGAAATAATACAACAATTGAAAAATAACTTTTATATTTAAAATACTTTAGTAAAAACTATTTAATAACAAAATGTATAAAATATTATATATATATATATATATATATTTTTTTTTTAATGTATTTATTTTTAATATATTTAATAATGAAACATTTACATTTTAAATGTAGTTATTTTAAAGTTTGTTGACATTATTTCAGTCTTCAGTGTCACATGATCTTTAAAAATTAATATGCTATAATATGCTGATTTGCTGCTCAAGAAACATTTCTTATTGTTAAAATTTGTGAAAAAATATTTTTGTGTTTTTAGGGCCATTTGATTCATAGAAAGTTCAATAAAACAACAGTTATTTATAATAGAAAAATAATAAATTTGGTAACACTTTATAATAACTACACACTATGAATCATTAGTTAAGCATTAGTAAATACGTTTACCATCCTTTATAAACCATTGTTACAACATCATTATGCATTAGTAAACAGTTTACAAGTGCATCTATAAATGCCTTGTTCTTGAGCATATATATAATGTTCAATAATTCTATTTTCATACCTATTAATGATCAATTTATCAATCCTAAATTATGAAATGTACTTTATTAAATGTTATTATTCAGGCACATGATAATAGTTACTCAGTGTGTTAATAAATTCTTTATTAACACATGCTCCTGCTGTAAGTTATAATCAGTTCAGGAAGTTATAAAGCATTTAGTAGTTGCCAGCCGTCTGTTTTTGTGAGCTCATCTAAAGTTGTATAGCTTGTAAAGCATTTACAAAGTAGCTTTAAAGGCTTGTTTATCTTCCAAACAGAAAAGTTAAACAAACACAACACAGAGGGATACAAAACACAGAAATATTTTTTCAAGATGTAAAAAATGAAACTGTACACTTGATAAATGAAAACAAACCTTTGCAATTTCATATAAAATAATTCAAGTGTAAAGTTTCATATTTTTTTGCATCTTGAAATGAATACAGTAGTTCTGTATCCCTCTGTATTGTGTTTGTTTATTTGTTCTGCTAGGAAGCCTTTAAATCTCCTTTGTAATAGGTATGCTTAGATATCAAGAACAAGGCATTTATAGCTGTATGTACAGTATAAACAGCTTATTAATAACTATTAATGTTGGAACAATGGCTAATAAAGGATGAACTGATAATTTACAAATGCCTAACTAATGATTCATTGCATGCAGTTTTTATAAAGTGTTACCGAACAGTTTGTAATGTTTTAAATATCTTCATTGTAACATGCAGAACAGTAGAATGCCGTATTTGATGCAAGCTAATTTAATCAAATCCTGCACTTGTACTTCAAAGATGGCAGCAAGTTTTTTCAAATCCATTCCTTCAAGCACAGGGGGAGGAATCTATATCTTCTCATCTGGGTAAGCTTTTTGTATAAACAATAAATAAACAATAAATAGTTGTTTTCGCCCAGCTTATGATATGAAAACAGGAAGCAATTTTCAGCCTGAAGTAATAACACTATCCTGTAAGTGCTATATTTTCGGCTCTTCTTCATTTTTAGTTTTATATGTTGAGTTCAGAATTAATTTACCATCAACATATTTCATTCCAAAGGCAACCTCCATCCTCGGTCTATAATACACATTGTCCTGTCAGTGCAGACTATAAATGGGCTGTAGATAATTGCAGGGGGTTTCTCTAATAGCGGTCAGGGTGAGCAGAGACGGGGCCCTGTCTGATGTAGGCACGCTGCCTGGTTCATGAGTTCTCTTTGTTCCTGTGTGAGTGTTTTTCTATGGGGCATTAAACTTGTCTGTCCCCCAGCCTGAGAATATGAAGCCAACCTGCCAGAGGATTATTATGGCTGGAGAAATGGTCAAGCTTGATGAATCCAAGGGAAATTGGCTTTGAAACAGCCTCATCTGCTTGGGTCAAAGCCATTACTTGCTATATCTTCTAAGTGGATTTTGAGTGTTGCAGAATTAGTTCAGAATTACCTCTACTGGACAGACATTTTGCCGCCTGCTTTTGTGAAGCCAGAGCAAAGCGATGGCCATTTGTCAGTAATTGCAGAAGTGATATTTTAATTATGCGGACATGCATGTTGTTGGTGGTCTTCTCTATGTCAGTGTGTCACTGTGCTCTGTGGTTGACTGAGAAGAGCTGAATATTTTCTCTCTGTAGAGCTGATACTAGGCCTGTTCTTCATAGAGTGCTTTTTGTATACATCATAGCTTGCATTAATTTGCACCAAAATGGATTTGGACACTTACAGTAGGCTACATTTGTTATAGTATCATTGCATACTGATATATGAAAATGCATTTAGTTGAAAATAGTATTTCAGTTTTATTACTTTAAAATTGAATCTTTCTATGTTACTTGAATGGTTTACGAGCACTTTCTGTGTGAAAATTATTAATTCTACAAATTTACTTGAATATACTTACGTTATTTGCTTGTATTTAAAATAAATGTTGCATGCGTTTTGTACACAGTATATTCGATTTAATGAAGCTGGACTTTGTAACACTCATCATTTTAATATGTCAGTGCAGTGAGGGTCTTATGTAAGTAAGGGAAAGCTGATACTTTCTGTACCAGCTTTAAAACAGGATAACAGAGTGTGGTTTGTCCCCTGTTCCTTGCTGCATCCCATCTGTGGCTCCCTGCTGTTCCTACAACACCGACCAATGCATACACACACCTCATTATCTCTGAGTAACCTCAGCAGGCAGGAAGAACTATTGCTTATGTTGTTTTGTTTGTGTGTTGCATAAGCTCCTGCACTCGCATACTGAACTCTGTGTGTTTATTAGCAGGAGTCTACAGCGGCCAGCAATCTCAGCTGAGCTGGCAGAGCTGCGAAACATGCAGAGAGGTGTGTGGAAGGAGTAGGCTCTAAACTCAGTTTTGATTGTAATGATGTAGTGACGTCTGTTTTTTAGTTAGTTTCCATTTATGACAGCATAATTAAGACTCCTTTAACTCATCAGAAGCCATTCAGTGGCTTAGACAAACAGAGAATGACTCTCCAGACAGATGTTTGAAGATGACTGAAGTAATAAAATGGTAATTATAGATGAGTAACTGGTGACGTTCTGTTCAGACGTAAGCAGATGAGGGTATGGATTCATTTCTACTTTGTATCATTTGTTGTCATCTGCTGAATCATTTCTGACTAATTTTTAGTGATTTTCAAGCATCTTACATGTCACTTCCCTTCCACTCTTAAGATTTTCTTTCTAAGCTTGTGAATGCATCTTTTAAAATTTTAGAACAAAGTTTAACTTTGTAAACATATTCTGACTTGTGCTGTGGGATACTTAATTTCTAGCGATTATCATGGATTGATTGATTGACTGATTTGTTGTAGGGCATATTTCCAACATGATAGAGCATTACCGACAGTGCCCAGATATTTCAATTCTGAACCGTTGCAATATGTAACTGAAGCAACATAATAAAAACACATACTTTCCTATGTCAATATAATAAAAATGTGCAATGGTTCCATATTAAACAAAGTGAACATATCTCTTTGAAACTGTAGTGAAACATTGGTACAACAAAAATTAAAACATTATTTTCATAATGTACATTATTGTTGCTTCTCTCTGCCCTGCTTTTCTGAAATGCATAGAGTTTTGTAAAGCTCATCCTTCTGAAAAGCACAGTGGGCTCTAATTGGCCAGCTATCCAGTGTGTTGTGAATGGCCGAATACCTCAACTGTGTGATAGAAATGTTACACCCCTTACCATAAAAGTATAATACAATTCCAGTAAAAGTGTAAATAGATGATTATTTGAAGTGAAAAAAATATTCATTTATTTTACATTTTGTACTTTATTTCCCAGCATGCAACTGTGCTTGCATGGATTTGCTCATGGTCATGGCTGAGAGCACACTAAACTGCACTAAACACCTGGAGAACTCAAATCTACATTCACCTTCAGTCACAGCTCTTCTCCATACAAAGGTACAATTGCCCTTCATCTGTGATTGTCTTCCTCCTCCTCACCTTTCAAATGTTTCTTCTTCAGCTACAGGCGGACACTCACAGTCATGCGTGTTGTCTTCATTCAAAGGTTTAACAGCCAGCTAACTGTTATCTTCTGCCTAAGCTATTGTTCTTCTAGCACACATTTTTCCCTGGTTTTATAACAATGGTTCAGGATGGGGGCTTCTGTATATGACAGTATAACAGTAAGAAATAAGCACATTTTGAGTCAGGCCACTCCAGTAAAGACAATAGAGGTGCTTTGAGCTGACACAAAAGCCCTGACAAACACATGGTCCATGCACAACAGCCGTGAAGGCCGAGTGCACACTTTTATCCCATTGTAGTGCGACTCAGAACGGATTTGGATGGACCTCCTCCCCCTTCCCTTTGCAATCACGCATCAGCTTTTACTGAGGTCTATTTACCATCCGCTCCTGATTGAAAACACTCATCCTCTCTGATTGAAAAAGGCCACACATATCAAGACGGAAGGACATGCCATCCCTGAGAGCTGATTGGCTGTGAGGAAGAGAGCCCTACAGCACGCTCTCGTGAAGGGCATTTTGGACTTGTCGTATAGGGGCTCGCTTAATTACTTTACCCAGCCCTGTTTTAAAGTATCTCTTGTTCTGTGTCTCCATCCCGCCAATTATTCATCACTGAAGTGCCGTTACTAAGGCATTAGGTGGTCGCCATGAAAATTGTTGCTGGTACTGGAGCAATTAACGAATCCATTAGTGTTATCTGCAAGGAATCGCATGCTCTCTGACTGCTCTTGGTTTTTAAAATGTAACTGTGTCGGTGCCACGAGGACACACACACACATACACACACTTGTACATCGTGGCAAGTCTTAATCCATCACATTTTCTACTTGTCAAACTTGTATGTTTAATTTAGTAGTGTGTCATTATTAATATACATATTTAACTAATTCATCATCTGCGGAGCTTTTTAATTAGTGGAATTGATTAAATTTTTAATGCTGTGTTTAACAATACATGGCTGTGATATTTTAATTCAAGTAGTAACTATGTTGATGATGCCTCCCAGAGCATGCTTGAGCCCGAGGCCTCTTATTTCAGCTTTTCTGTGATTAAATATTTAATTGTTGAACATAAGCAAATGTCTAATAGTTTATGTTAACATGTTCATTTTTTCTTTATTAGTAAAGCCTCACACGAACAGTTGCAGACTTTGTCAAACCCCCTAACACTTTGTATTAAACTTTAACACATAGCTTGTCACAATAGTTTTTTAAACCAGTAGAAGGTCACATGACAGCAGTCGACTGGAATAATGTTTATTCAGTGGACACTTTAAATGTTCTATGTTGTGTTGGTGCTTTTAGCCTAGTGGGCAGCGACATACATATAGCACCATAGTAACACAACAAAACACAACCAAAACAAGACACAGCATAATGAAACTAGCATAGCACAAAAGAAACAAGCCTTAATACCACAAGTCGCAACACAACCAAATTAGCACAACACTATAGAAACAAGCTACTGTACAACACAGTGAAATTAGCACAGCACAACAGAACCAAGGAATGCATGGGTTCCTAAAACCCTATAAATCACGATTTTTCACAATTTTTGTAACTGGAAGGTTTAGGGGTGGGTCAGTCATACAAATTAAATCTTGTAAAAAATGTTTTAATCGCTGTAAAATTGGTATAAAAACTATACACACTGCATTTAAACAAAACACCCATTTTGAGTGATTATTACAGTCATACGTAATTTTATGATGACAGACAAGGTAAGTGGTTGCAAACAATTTATTTTATCATTCAAACAGTCAAATAAGAACAATTAGAATAAAGGTTCAGAAATCAATATTAACTAAATTAATTTGCGCTACAGAGGTGGCACAGAAGAATAAAAGAGTGGCATGTAGGTATATTTAAAGACTTCTAATAAGGCTTATATGCAACATGGATGATTTAAGTTCTTGAAAATTATATGAGATTAATGTTTTAAAAGCAACCTAAAAAAATATATAATTCATATTCACACATAGTTTTCAGTCACATGTGTCACAGGTTGCACTGTAGAGCGCTGGGGGAATGGATCACAATAGTAAAATAATGTTTGGGGGTTGGGGGGAGCAGATCATGGACCCCCAGACCTCTGGGCCCTATGCACTGTTTTACCCTTTCCCCCCACTAGCGATGCCTCTGGCAACCATAATTAATGCCCTGTTTTGCCCAAGCAAGCACCACTCACATTTTCTTCAGGATATGTAAAAATCTCCTTAATATTATGAATAGTTCCAGTGAATCATGTTTTCCGTATGCACTAGTTGTCTGTTGATTCCTCTTCAGTTAAGATTCCAGGAAGTGATCAGTCACTGGAGACGTCCAACGCCTTCACACATGCCCGCATTCATCTCCAGCCTGTCTCCCCTTTTTTTTCTTTCTCCACTCTTTCCGTCTCTATCTGTATGTTTTGGATTAGAATAATTCTTTAACCCGTATCTCTGGTGAATGTGGAAGCCTTCCCATTTTCAAGCTTGCGGTGTCAATAGCTGCTGTTTAATCCCCGATCCCCTGAGCAGCAGAGGTTGACACATGATACAACAGAATTGTCTTTATTTCAGTGGCGGAGTGACAACCCTTCCATTCTATTTGCCTCTCTCTAATCCATGCAGATGTGAGACCACTCAGTCTGAGGTAAAGAAAATTGACACAAATCACTTTTGGATCCGCATGTGTGTATGTGTGTGTGTCGCATGGGGAAAGCAAGAGTGTGATATACAAGACAGCTTGCGTCTGCATTGTCGGTACTGCTTTTTTTTCACTGCAAAAGGGGGTTTAATATGCAAAAAGGCAGTGAAGGGTAAATATGTAAGTGTGTATGAGTGAGAGAGAGAGGAAGAGATTGAGTGGTCTTACACGCGAACAGCCATCTAAAGGTGCTTAACTCCACAAAGCTCTACAGCACTATTCAACATCTATTCAATGGCACTGCCAAGATTAAAAACCTGCATGTTCAGAGTTGTGTCATCCTATAGATCCTCATCTGCTTTGTAAGTCAGGCATAAACTACCATTTGAATGTTTACAGAATATTCACATGCTCCACTTTGCTGTAATTGAACGCATATCTTGTCCTTATGCTTTGAAAGGCTCTTTAAATGAAAGAAAGAAAAAAAAAAAACAGCATTTAAAATCTCTAGTTGGTTTAATGAAAGTGCTGTAAATAAGTCATGTTGAGTGTGGCAACTTCTACAAATAGAAATGCATACATTCTGGGGGCGGAAAGGCAATGTAAATGCAGTTTATGCATTTTACAGACACTTTTATGTAAATAAATGCACATACATACTTTTTCAGTTGCTCTGTTTCAAAGCATAGCAAGCTGCCTATGTAGGCAACATTTTAAGGCATTTTTAGCATCAAAGCTGTTTAAAAAGGTTGCCAATTTAACTTACCTCACTTTACAGTAGATGATTTTAAAGCCACATCATATGAATTCCTCACAGGTAAGTCAGTCGCTCAATGCACTGCGACCAGCTTAGTGAAAAACATAACTCCGAAATGACAGCACAGGTGAGAGATATCTTAATTATGTATTTTTTAAAATTATGTTTGACATAATATTTGTGTGTTTGCTGTGTTTTGTACATACTAAAGTGTTACATTGCTAGCTTAGCAACATGCTAACACCAGTCTCTATTAGAATCAGTTATGTCTCCTATGTGGAGAGCATTTCCTGTGGCACAAAGAGTTTTAAAGCACTTACAATGTTCAATGATGGATAGGATGCTGTCTTAGAAGGGGGCTGGCTATATATACAGCAAGAGGACTCATGCAGAACCTGATTTTGCAGAGTTCAATGTTTTCCTAGGTCAACATCTTTGTCAAATCCAATCGAATTTGAATACATTTTTGTGAAGTTTAGGCTTAAATCAGGGTTTGGTGCTTGTATATCAGTATCATTCATCTATCATTAAATAGGAATCACACATGGGTAAGGTTGGGTTTAAGTGTAGAGATATAGTCAAGACTAAGTTTTTTGGATTAAAATGTTGTTCCATGGTCAATGTAATCCAGACGTATCAGAACATGAATTACAGTATACACCAGTCATGGTTGTCTTTGTCATTTTACTGGGCTTTTTGTTTGAAAATAATCATTATGAATATATCTCAAGCTTGAGTTAAAGGGTTAGTTAGTAATTTTACTTATAATTACGCAAGATTCTTATCACATACTGTATTTTTTCCCTGAAGTATGCATATCCAGATCAATTATGCATGTTTCTGAGAAATGAACATGTGTTTTGTAAAGACAAATGACTGCTATCAGTCTTCCTACTGTCCACAGCCCTAAAACCAGCTCTTTACTTCCTTCTGGAGCTTGTGATGATGTGTCTGTGAATTTATGTGACCACTTGTGCCATTTTGATCGATAGATCTATAGATTTCCTTGACTTCACACTTGTGAAATCTCATTAGACTGTTGCCATAGAATAAATTCCGTGGCTTTGAGCCTTTGCAGGCAGCCACGTGAACACATTGGGAGGGGACGCCTCGCATCTCAGAGCGTAAATGTGCGTGTGTGGCACAGTGGTGAAAAGTATGGGATATATTAACAAAAGAGCTGAGCCCGCCTTTAACATACATTAGACAAGGTCCTCTAAAGCACTCTGTAGTGCAGCAGTAATTGACACACTATAGTGAACGCTGTGTGTGTTTCCTTCTCTCTTAATCGCCTTTATTTAATCTCTCTTCTTGGTTTGATTCTTGCTGTCTTTCTCTCTGTGTGTCTCTCTCTCCTCCGTCTCTCTGTAGTTGTGCATACAGAAAGCCACTTATTGGTGATTACCCAGGAGTGGATTTGGCTGCAGAAGGGAAAGTGATTTTGCTGTGTTGGCTTTGATGAGGCAGAATAAACTGTCAAACATATGGGGGCAGGTGACAGCGTGATGGACGTAGCCAGGGCAGAGAAAATCGTAGCAGATTAGCACTCCCTATTTATTAACCATCAGTAAGAGAGACTGAGAAACAGACAGGCTGGGAGGAGATATGCCTTGTCATCTAAGAAGACAGAAATAGTCTTATCAGTTTACTCAAGGCTCCAAACTGAACATTTGCATTCGATACATGTTTTTACATAGATCTGAAAGTCTCATTTGAACATATTTTCATGGTAACACTTTAGAATAGTGTACTTACTATTCACTATGACTTTTCCCTCAGTGAATTCCTAAGTTGCTGCTTATTACTAGTTAATAAGGTAGTTGTTAAGTTTAGGTATTGGGTAGGATTAGAGATGTAGAATAAGGCATTATATGTGCTTAATTACTACTAATAAATGGCTGATAATAGCTAAGAGACCCTAAAATAAAGTTTTACCATTTTTACTTATTTTCTTGTTAATTTTATGGTGAACAGTGCATGGTAAAATAGCCTAAAATAGGCTGGTTCATTATTTATTGCATTATATACATGCAACAATTATAAGGATTTATTAATTGGATGTCTTACGATTAAAAACATAGTCCTGAAATGGTTGTCTGTGTAATTAAATAATTTAATAAAATAAAATAAAAAAATAATGACAATGTAAAAATGTATTATTTTTTATAATTGTTTAAGTTTGGAATTTGGAATGTGGAATGTGTTTTTATTTTGTATTTTTGTTTTTTTATGCTATAGGTTTATATATATATATATATATATATATATATATATATATATATATTAGTGCTGTTAAACTGTAACGAGGACTCAGCAGACGATTGATCCATGTGCAAGCCGTTTAATAACAAACGTAGTCAAGCAGGAAAGGCGTTCTTACAGGGGCAGATAATACAAGGTAGATCAGACAGAGACAGTACCGTGGGCCAGGCAGAAGGTCGGGGTATCAGGCAAACAATCCAAAACGATAGTCCA
>JAUCMS010000052.1:15139107-15152833 GCA_032357445.1 Enteromius radiatus | reverse complement strand
CGGGTGGGAACTAATATTCCGGGGAAGGTTCCCGCTGATGACGGTCAGACAGAGCCACAGAGAGCCGCCTTGTGACATAAACGATTAATCACAATTTATTCCAAAATAAAAGTTACCAAATAATGCGCACATATTTAAACCTAATAGGTCCAAAAGTGTACCTTTTGAGAAGGTAGCACCACAGTGACAGCTTTTGTACTTTTTTTTCTGAGAGTGTACTGTGCATAAATATTATGTGTATATAGAAATACAAACACATACATGTATATATTTAAATGTATTTAACATAAAATTATGCTGTTTACATATTAATATAATATAAATATATACATTTACAATGTAGAAATCTTTTTTTTATGATGAGTAGTATAAGTTAACAAAATTTTTGTCTTTTTGATTGAATCTTTCTTGACATTATACATTTCCTCTGATCAATTTAATTGTTGCTGAATAAAACTATAAAACTAAACACACACAACCGTTACAGGTATATGCAAGTTATTTTAATATGTAGTACTCTTTCCCAATGCTACAGTTTTTACTGTATTTTGATCAAATCCAGTCTTGGTGAACATGAGAGACTACTTTCAAAAACACTGAAAACAAAACAACAAGTTTATATATATCAGATTTATTTTACATATTCTGCAAAACGGCCTGATAGTTTTGCTACGTTTACCCCAAGGGTAAGTGTATGGGGTCATCTTACCCCAGTAATGGATGAAATGGCCCTGTCTCATAACCAGCAACTGGTTTTTATTTCAGAGATATGGTTATTAATATGGTTTTGGTTGGCTCATAACCATGCTAATGCTAGAAGCTAAATTATCCAAACTGAACCCATTTCATCCACATTCGTGTTGTGAAAGTCACCTACAAAGAATGAGATCTTATAATGTCACGCCATGTTACCCCTGTGCTGCAGGATCTGCAATCAGATCTCGCTTTAGTGGACAACATTGTCTTCTCTTTCATTTTATTGTACACGATGCTGCTACACAGAATTCTGTACAGCCCCACACACACATATCTTGCCCACCCCGCATTAGGAGAAACAATCTAAATGTTAAACAGGTTCTCTCCTGAAGTGGTCCGCATTCCCCCTCCTTTGAGAAATTTGGCCTGTGGTGCTTTTGTCAAGTTGCCATTGTTCTGTCCGACACACATGGAAACAAAAGAACGATGTGCAATTTGGACCTAATCATAACATCTGTACTTCACTGCTATTTACATTTTCTCTATCAAGGCGGAGAAGAAATGTTAATTTTAGATGGGTCTTTTTATGAGTGGTAATTACTGTCATTAAGAACGCTCGAGAGACTCTGGGGGAGCCGGGACTGAGATGTAGTTTGACGTGTTGTATAATTAATACTGAATTAATGTCTTACTTTATGTGCCGCTGGAAGAAAGGCCCTTAACAGCTTTGAGAGGTGGCTTGTGCCATTGTCGCTGCACTGCATCCAAGAGAACACACACACACACACACTCAGTGTTTGTGCACTGTAAATCAGGGTGGTCCGGTCTTGTCTTTTTGTTTGTCTCAGTGGGTTTTTTACTGGCTGTTATTGTCTTGTTTTATGTAGTATGGCTGACTGGTACCTTCAAATCTGTATGTTTGAAACATTTTGTTTCTCCTTAACAAATTGTACCCTGTTTTTACTATAGTAATGTGGCTCCGATTTCTAAAAAAATGTATAATTATTACTAATATGATATATGGTATGGGGATTCAAAATCTCAAAATGCTGTTTCACTAACAAAAAATATTTTTTTTTATCAAATTGCTGTTTTTGTGATTTACTGCTCTGAAAAGGAACCATAAAATGGACCTGTTTCTAAACAAGGAATTTGTGTTTGCGTGTGGTTGTGCTCTTTAGGTGAGTCTAACAGTGCTTCAAGCTTCCTGCAGCTGAAGCAGCTTCAGAGACCTGTCAGAGCAGCATCCAGAGAGCGAGAACTGGGACCTACTGTTGGAGGAGTTTGACTTCAGGACACAGGAGGTCACAGGTCAGAGAACTCCTCTCAGTCTTGCTTTGTTTCTGCCCGTACTTTTAGATCTTGCACTCACAAACACAACCTCTCTGGTCTGGCACACTGTACACCTGTGTGTGGGCTGCCCTCCAGGCCACAAACACAATCAAATGTAGCACATCCTTTGGTCACTTAGATATGAACATGTTAATGACATATGCTCAGGAACTGAACATTGTAGCCAATTTACACTAAAGCTTTTTCTTTTTTGCAATCTTCATTATTTATTTTATTGCATTATTTTTAATTGTTATATTCTCATTTTTTGCAATAAAAGTGCACATTTTTCTAACAAATTGTTATTACGATAATGCATCTGTTCATATTTTGCTATTTAGTTTGATTGTATTTCCCATGAATCCTCATTATTCTTAATGGAGATGCTTATTGCATTTCTTTTCCTGTTGAATCACAATAAAATACTTGGTACTATAGTTACATGGGTATTATAGATTTTAATAATAGTTTCAATTATTTTATATACTGTATATACTGTATATATATATATATATATATATATATTTATTATTATTCAAATTAAATTATTCAATTTTTAGTTTTTATTTATTTTCATTGAATTCTATTGTTTCAACTTATTTCAGTTAGTTGCCAAGACTACATTTTCTGTTGGCTTCAAGATATCAGTTTATGATGGATGAACAACATTTATTTTTTTATTATAGCATAAGTCATAAATTAAAGGTTGTACAACAAACACAATGAAGGAGGAATATGCTAAATTATCATGACAATATCAGAAATTTTATTTATGATGTAAAAATCAAAAATGTAGATTTTGCTATTAAATCTTTGATATTAAATCTTCTTAACATGTTTTGAAAGGATTTACCAAACCAGAAAACACATTTCTGTAGGAATATACATCTCTCTTCACTAATTCTGCAGGCTGCAATATAGTCAGCCCATAACCTAGAACGATAATACATCTAAACACTGAACACTCTATTCAAAGGAATTCCTGTAAAACCTGTTAGCATCCAGTTTTATGGCGTGTGTTAGAATATGAGATCAGATGCCAGCACCTGTACCGCTCTGTAACAGCATTTCTTTAGAGACGTACCTACAGGAGGTGAGATAACTGACAAACCAAATGCACACGCTGATAACTGAAATTGCTTAATCTCCATTTTAATCATCATGAGCTGCCACCTCTAGGTCTCCCTTCTCTCTTTCTGTCTATCTGTTTCTCCTTCTCTTTCCCTCCCCCTCTTCCCATTTGCTCTCTATCTTTCTCTCTATCTATATAATCAGCGTATGGAGTTCTGGATATAGCATATATTCACACAGCGCAGCCATGCATAGAACTGCCCCCATTAACTTAATATGCACAAGGTCCAGTGTTCATACAGCCTCTAGCCATTAGACTGAAAATCATGTAAAAACATTTGACACGGAGCTTGAGAATAGCCACATTATAGAAAAAATGGAAAGAAGACAGAAGAATGAATTGGCGATTGAATTGAGTCATCATTTGAAGTTCCCCTCTCTCTTTATGAGTGTTTTGAACTCCGTAATTCTCAAAAGTGGTGTCTAGACAGAGTATGTAGTGACTGTCTCAGAGTCCTAACAGTTTCTGGAGAAATATTAGGAGTCATGAATCACTTCGGCACACAGCAGCGCTTTATATGCACAACATATGGCTTGCAGAACATTCAGAGGGGATTCTCTCTTCCTCTCCCACTTCCTTTTTTCACTCTCTCTCTATCCCTCACTTTTACTGTCTCGTTTTTTTTCCCTCTGTGCCTGTATGTCTTCCATGCTCTCCCCTCTTAAAAAATGCTTATGTTGGATTTTGGTTATTTGTCTCTGATACGGGGTTGTATGTGGATAAATCTCTTAAATGGATAGTTTAAGTAGAAAAAATTGAAGTGCTAATAAAGTTGCTTAGCATAATGTTCAGGCTGCTCTTTGTATATAATAATAATAATAATCATAATACATTATGTGTCTGTACATGTGAGAGTAAAGATATATATAATTCAGGTATTTGCAGAAAAGAAAAATTAATTATGGATTGTGGGTGGAGTCCCAAATCAGCAAGTTAGTGTGATTTCCTAAGGATCATATAATAATCAGAAAAAATATATTTTAAAATATATTAACATTGAAAGCAATTATCTCATTATTACTTTTTTTTATGTAATATTTTTTATCAAATGAATGCAGCATAATGAGACGAAGAGACTTCTTTCAATAAATTAATAAGTAAATAAATAAAAATTAAATTTATATTATATTTATATTAATAATACAAAATACAAGGAAGTTAAATAAAAAATATCAGGAAATAAATATGAGTTTATGTAGGCATATATATATATATATATATCTATATAGGATATGTATATAAATGTAGGCTATAGTTAATGTTTATATATATATATATATATATATATATATATATATTTTTTTTTTTATACACTTAAGTCCTCTGCATTTTGTGTTTTAAATATATTGCTTCTGTATGTGTTTGCTATATTTTAGCTTGTCCACTAATAAGCTCTAGACATGTGGTTGAAACTAAACACATTTGTTCTGCATTAGTCTGTGCCGTCTGCTTTTGTTTCAGGTTGGGTTCCCAGTATTTTGATTGAATCCAGTTATGAACTTCGACCATTTTTGCAAAATGTTTAATGCATGCATGCCTTCTAGGAGAGAGAGGAAAAAAGAGAGAGAAAAATAACCCTAAAGAAAGAGGTTTTAAGCTGACACCCATGTACACTCTCAACAGGACTTGTTGTGCACTTGGAGCCCAGTCGAAAATCAGGATCAGGAGCTCTGTAACTGAATTCACCTGATTAGAATTCCACCCCCTCGAGAGTGCGGGAGTCTCATGTATGGTTAGCATAATAAACAAGAAAATCTGAGACATGGGAACGCGGGAACCACTTCTTCCAAGCATACTGAATCAATTAATAGCATGTAGAAGGAAACCCTGATTATGTGAGCAGAGAGCCGGGCCAGCGAGAGAGGAGACTGGATTCTGGGCCGAGGTGGTTATTATTAGTGATGGAGAGAGTGTGTGTTCATATAGTGTGTTTTTTTGGGTGTGCTTTGATCCCGTCTCTCCCTCACACAGCTGCAGCGGTTAAGCTGGGCCCTGGAGGAATCCCACATAGACACCGCTCACCTCTGCCAGGAGTGCACACCGCTGGTCAGCAACCTCAGTCACTGGATCAAAGAGCACAAGTATGTGGAGCTACCTCAACATGGACACGCTTAAATGAGCACACACCATGTCCAGAAGTTTTCCATTGACATTCCCAAGTTCCCATAACTCTCACGCCCCTCTTGTGTGTCACATAGATACAAGGGCTGGGGGGATATAGTTTAAAAAATCTTAATATTTTTCAGCCTTTTGACACTCAAAGGATTTCTTAAAATGTGTTGGCTCTGAAATGACTTTTTGATTATTTTGCCCAGACAGCCATTATAGTTAAAGGGATAGTTCACCCAAAAATGAAGCTTATATCCACATTTAGTCACCTGTGTTTATTTCTTCTGTTGAACGCAAAATAAAATAAACTGAGTTTTTTGATTACCTTAATCCAAGGTATATTCAAATTAAGCACAAATCGAATTTGACATGCAAAGTATTCCTATTTTAGTTGCATTTTACACACTTTAATCACACTATTACTGTTGCGTAGAACTTTTCGCCACATTTTGCGTCAGGATACACACCCCTTTGACAAGAAACAAAGAGCATGGCTTTAAGCAAGAAGGCACAAATTTGTATAGCATGACAAATAATTAACTGCACTTGTAGCTTTTGTAAACAACAACAACAAAAAATGACACACGCAAAACTGTATATGGTACCATAATGAATTACAAAGATGTTTTTCAAGGGAATGTCAGATGGCATCACCATAAATCCGTTTATGTACTAGAACCAACACAGTATCACGACCAATTAATACAGTACGTATTTGTCGGAGGTGGCAAAATCTTGCTTTTTCCAACAAATTCGACCTCATTCACACGATTTTGTATGATTTGTCTAAACCCCAGTCACAGGTTGGTTTAGGGGCATTTAGTCATTCGTACAAATTTATACGAATTGGTAACTTGTAAAATATAAAAAAATTAGCAAAAATCGCATGAATTCATACTAGTGAGGTCACACAAATTTGTACGAATTAGCTACCTCGTAAAATATGTACTAATTGCCGTGACACTGGGTTGACTAGAACATGCAAATTGTGTAAATGACCTCATGTTAATGTCTTAATCATAATGTCTTATTCAGAAAAACAAAATAATAATAATAATAATAATTACTGGTGTCCATTTAAACATACTGATTGACATCCATAGTAGTTTAAGTCCATGGCTATCAGAAGAACGAAACACAGGTAAGTAAATGATGACAGAGTTTTTTATTCTTGGGTGAGCTGTCCCTTTATGTAGAAAGTGTAGTAGCACACACACATTCTCAATTGTACTGTCAGGAAAATCATTGTGAGTTTTTAAAAAAATTGCCCAGCTACCATGTAAACATTAAACCTTGCCTTTTCTCTAATGCTGTCTAGTTAACTTGCGCATTTAATATTTCTTTTATTTTTTCCTTCTCCTCATTTCCCCTCTTTTTTTCCCCCTTTCCTTCATTTCTCTCAGCCCTCCCTGGTTACTATTACCGTACATATTAAACACGTTTGCCCTCCAAGCACATCGACAAGACCTCATTGCAAATGAGCTTCATAAAACTCAGCCCATATTTCATATCACTTTTGAATGGCGAACAATGGCTTTTTATAGTGATGTCTGAGGTAATGCTCATTGAAGGGTTATTGCCTAATGATGTGCGGCCCGGTGGCACGACAACCTTCCTCGACCACCCACATTTTGTGGTTTGGTTGAATAATAAAGGATTACATTAATTTGGCTAGTTAATTAAGAAATGTCAAAAGAAAAATATCAAAGCCTCCATGAATCCCCATGCAGCCTTTTAGAGAGCAGGACATGCTATATCTTTAGAGGTCAACCTTCCTTTTTTGTTCTCTTTTTCCAAGTCTGTACTTGAAGAAGGCACATATTTACTATGCTTTGTTTCCCTTTGTATCTCTCTCTCTCTTGCTCTGATTACAACTACAGTGTTTGATTTGTAATTTAAGTCCAATCATGATACAATCAGCTCTGATGAAAGCCATTGAGTCTCGGATCATTGTTGTTACATGCTGTTTAGTAATGCTTTATCGCCCACGATTACCTTCCTGGGGTCTAAACTCCACAACATTCATGCACGCTTATTGAGTTCCATTTGCACTGCGTTGTTCAAAATCGAATGACGTTGATGATCTTGATGCTTAAGGAGAAAGAACTGCTTCATATCGTAGTTCTGCCTTTCAAACCCAACATAATCCATGATGACCTTGTCTTCCATGT
Organism: Enteromius radiatus; assembly: GCA_032357445.1. Taxonomy (NCBI): domain Eukaryota; kingdom Metazoa; phylum Chordata; class Actinopteri; order Cypriniformes; family Cyprinidae; genus Enteromius; species Enteromius radiatus. The sequence goes on along the minus strand of JAUCMS010000052.1, from coordinate 15,145,393 downwards.
TTTTCTTTGCAGTAATGTGATTTAGAGCAAAGGAATATGAATGCAGTGAAAGGCTGTTGTTAACACTTCAAGCTAAACTGCAGCACGTTGCAGCACAGTATAGGTCAAATCTAAGCATTTAACAAATGGGACAAGTTACAAGAAATACAGAAAACAACAGCAGTTTTGCTCTGTTGCATTTCAATAGGTGTCAGACCATAATTAATAACACTATGCAAATACTAATGAAGTTCTCATGTGGACTATAAAATGGTTAACTATTTTAATGACAGAGCAACATACAGTACTTTCCTAAAGTTAGTTAAACTCGGTGTGTTAATAGTAAGCTTCTCCAATTGACCTTCCTTCTGATAGACCTTTTTTCTGTGGAATTTTGTATGTTTTGCTAACATAACCGCACCTTATGAATGCTTTTCGGCCTTTTAAATAGTGAGGTTTTGTTTTTTTTTTTGCACTTTATTTTGTGTCCATGTTACGATGGAATTATATAATTACATACTGAGCAATATTAATTACCTATGTATTTATATAGTTAGCGTTTGTTTTGTGCAACCCAAGCTCACTGGAAATACGTGCCTCTTCATACATTTCTGCAACCCCGTAATTACATACCTAACTGCACATTTCGCTGCAGTTTCAAAGTGAAATGTCCAGAGAGTGGCGCTAAATCACACTTGTAACTGTAACTGTAGTTCCCCTTCAGTCGAGTCACTCTAACGTTACATATGGGAACTCGCATTAGAGACCAGTTGACTTCGATTTTAAGAAAAGAACAATGAACATTGGCGTGCACTGATTACATTCAGGTGCACCTCATCACTACATGAGTATAAAAGGGCACGGATGCAGTGCACCTGCAGACTTTCACTTTGGAGCCTCGCCTTGTGAGCACTGAAGAAAAGAGTTCCTGCGAGTTCATGTTATCTCCCCCTCTGACAGCGTACGACTGGGCAGCTGTCAGCGGGCTGGTGTCTGGGCTGAGATCACGTTGGGGCAGCGCTTGTGGAATATTCATGTGTTCATTGCGAATGCATGACCATCGCTACAGTGAGGTCCCATCTCTTGTTCGTGAGACATTTCCCCTCAACGTCTTCCCGTGGGAGATTGTTGAGCCATAATAGTTTTCCGGCTGCCGCGGTGAGACGCTTGGGCAACCTCACATTGACCACGTGGAATGTTCCGCCGGGCATAAAAACCCAGCAGACGTCTGCCCTGTCACGTAGTTCCATTGTGTTGCCAGAGCAGATTGCTTCCCCGCACAGCGGGCCGAGTGCCTCCTCCGGTGCACCCCAGAAGGACGAGATGTCTATTGCTGCATCATCAGAGGGAGAGTCAGCTGGTAAGGTGGACGCCAGGACAGTGCCCCTCCGTGGTCCTTTCACAGGCCATGATAGATACTATCAATCAGTCTAGAGCTCCCTCCACGAGGCAGGCCTACGCTCTATGTGCGTCTCGTCCTATGCGTTGGCTCATGGCACCTCTCTAGCAGATATCTGTAGGGCTGCAGGCTAGGTGACACCCAACACCTTCACGAGGTTCTATGATCTATGATTAGAAGAAAATCTATGATTAGATGAAAAAGCAGTTGAGCGGGAGGACGGCTGATGCAATCAGTGCACGCCAATGTTCATTGGCCTTTTCATAAAATCGATGGCGATTGGTCTCTCATTTGAGTTCCCATATGTAACGTCTCCATTCCTTCCTTCAGAGAACGAGGGTTACCTATGTAACCTAGACGCTCATTAGTATTAGATGGTACCTGATGGTAGATGGTAAAAATGTACCTGTAAATCATACTTTTGTGTGAAAAGGAATAAATGTCTTGGGAGTTTTACTGCCTCTAGTGTTAATTTTCAGTTTTGCAGAAATGTATGTGGAGGCATGTATTTCCAATGAGCCTAGGTTGGTTTTGGGGTTATTTGCATGTAATTATGCAAGCAAAAGAGACAAGACACTTCTTTTCAACATAGAATTTAAATCGTAATGTCTTATTTAGCAAGTAAATTTGATATTTTTACCGGAAAACAACTGACAAACTAATTAAGAAATAACTTTCCTCATTCCAAGTATTTTGAGGTTTGTTACAACACATTAAGTATGTACAATAATAATATTTTCAATGCATTGGTCAAGTATTCACATTGGCATTTGTGGAAAAACCATGCAACAATCTTTTTTGCATGCTGTCTTTTGAACTAAATATCTGTTTCATATTTAGCATACAGTAGTCTTTGCACCCTGTTTTATGACCCAGCATGCATTATAAATGGACACTACATTTTCAGTATTCATGTTTTCTGTCTCGTGCTGTTCATCAGCTCTGTTTCTAAGAGGCTGGCTGGATGGATCAAATACCAGAACAAGCTTTTGAACACCATCAGCACTAACAAAGCAAACGTCTATTTATCGGCTTCTTCTCCGCTTATACTAAACAGCCCTCAGCGCCATTCATTGTCTGAAGTTGTTTTAAGTCACCTTCACCATCTCACATAACATACACTTGAACAGGAGACATAACATCCCTACGTCCAATTTACAGCTTCCTGTTAATGAAACCAAACAGTCATTCTCTGGACAAGCTGAAGACTCTATAGAAAGTCTGAGGTGCTCTCTGGTTGGCTAATGGTGTTCGTAGTGGGCTATTCATTCGCTGCTTTCTTGGCTTCGCACCATCTTGTCAATTTGGCTAAGGATTGTCTCCTGCTTTCAAACAAAATCAAAAGGCCTGAAAGCCAAGTGGTTTGTTAGCTGTATGTTGAAGCGATACTACTCTGCACCCCTCATTTAGATGGTCAAGGAATCTGACACAAAGCACACGCAAAGCCCATGTAAGCGTTAGAGCTTCTCGGTTTGGCTCGCTCTGTGCACCCTTAGCTCTCTTCACGCTGCTCCAAATGAATGGACGGCTCTGATGTGATCTGTGCTGTTAGCTGGGAAATGGGGATGCAGAATGGCCATTATAAGAGTGAAGAGCTGTAGAAAGAAGAAAGAAAGAATAGAGAGATGAATCTAGTCTGCTTGCACTGGAAGATGAACGTATTATGAATAATGCCTCTATTTTTCCATCCAATTCCCAATTCCATCTCTCAGCCCATTGTCACGGTCGCCCCATTACTGCTTCAGTTTTCATCCCTGAATTCGATATTGGGGAATTGATCTCATATTTATTTAAAACAAGATTATGTCTTTTATTAAAACAGATTTCTTTTCTCTCCAGCCGAATCCAATGAGATAAAAGGAAATTATTGAGAACACAGTCATCTGCTGTGACATCCAAAGTCCAATGTGTTCATTCACAACCTCATTTGAGTAATAAAATAACCCTTTTAACCCGTAAAGGATTAGTTAAGACATTTTATTTAGTTATTTGTGAAAAGGATGTGTTTCTTATTCTTGTCTGCATGCGTACGAATGTTTCACAGCTGTGCATTCTGACAGATGACGGTTAGGGTTATTATAGTTTACTAAAACTACTTAAATGTTAACTAAAAAGTAAAATATTAACTAAATAAATTATTTCGGCTAGTTGCAAAGATAATATTTTATATATTCATATTCGTTTAACGTAACTACTAAAATAACTAATACTAAAACCGTAATGTATATTTATTTATTATATAAAAATACAAAATTACTAAAATTAACACAACTGAAAATAAAAACGGAAGAAATAGGTATATCAGTAATTCTAAAATGTGGAAATCCAGGGGTATCATGCACCTATTTCAATAAGACATGAGAAATTAAAAACACAAAAATAATAATTTATTTTATTTTATTTTTGAAGTAGTATTTAAACTAAAAAATCTGAGATGGTACCGTATGTTCTCTCTCATTTTTTTCCCACATCCCACTTCTATGTGCATCTTTTCATGCGATTATAATAACCCATCTGCTGAAATGGCTGGTGACTTGTGACTGAGTCCAGATGGGTGATATGAAGTGCTACAAGATGGCTGATAGCACTGTAGCCATTTATCTCACTCTCATTTTAATTCTTGCTTATGTTTCATTCCTTCGTTTTTCTTTTCCCTGCTACTTTGCATGATGAAGAAATCCCAGTGTGGCATAATGTAAGACATAATCACTTTATCTGGAGCTGGTTTCAGACAAGAACATGTCCACTTTCCTCTGCCATTTCAGCAAGGACAGCTGGCACAGCTCCAAAAGATAATTTTACCCCAGAGAATAGAGGATAGAGTAAGTGAGCGAGCGAATGAGAGAGATAGAATGCATGTATGCATGCCCTACCGATCAGTTCAGCTTCTCTTTTACATGCTGTAAAGAGCAGCACATCAACACAGATTCATACGCCAGCCATCTCTGCTCCTAATGGATGTGTTTGTGAGGAAATGAATAGCTCTTCTTTTCCATTAAGTGTATTGGAGGAATTAGTTTGAGCGTAGCCACTGCAAACCATGTTATATAAAAGTTCCATCTCTAATGCATTTAACTTTTCCCCCTCTTTCTTCACCATCATATGGGAATCATTTTTAACAGATGAGGCCTAAACTTCGGAGAAAGGCAGATGTCATGCTTTCTGGAATTTACATTTCTGGTTCTAGTTCAACTGTCTGAAACTGGAGTCAACGGCCAAGCGAAGTACTCTCTCTCTCTCTCTTTAGTTTTTCGTAAGTCTGAACAATTATATGATTTTTCTTTGTCCTCCAGATGGTTGATGGGTTTTTCATTGCCACTGAACTGTCTCGGCTTTGTTTAATGATAGCGCAGATGTTATTGCTCCATTCTGTAACTCATCTCTATTGTCTTGTTTTCTTCATTTTAGTGCTGTCATCACTGTGTGCTAAAACATAATAGTCATCTTTGTAGTTAGAATATATGTTCACTGCCTCAATTTAAAGAGATGGTTTACTGAAAATTACAATTCTGTCATCATTTACTCAACCATATGCCATTGCAAACCTGTAGAGCTTTTTGTGAAGCGATAAAGAAGAAATGCTGAAGACTGGACTGGCTGCTCTTTTGCATATAACAAAAGCAAACTAAGGAAGAAAGAATTATGAGTTTCATAAGAGTGCCATACCTGTCCTGACTATATTTGAAGTATTTTGGAGCAATATGATAGCCTTATATAAGGTATATTTGAATGTATACAGATAGTGACATTAAACATTATCAATAATATAAAAACAACCTGTTCCTTATAAAAATCTTAAAAAGAATTGAAATGTTGTAATGATTTTACTGTCCTTTTTTATAAAAAACGTTTTGATCACTTTTTTTTTCTTTTTATGTAATTTTATGTATCTCAGTAATTTTATTTTTAATTTATTTTTTTTAATTGATTTATTTTCTTCCTCAATTTCAGTAAAATTTCATGTATTTGCCAAGGCAATATTTATAGCTTTTGTATATATATATATATATATATATATATATATATATTATAATAATATTGCAGTTTAATTTAGTTAGCGTTAATTAAAGTGCCTCTATTGTGGGTAATGGAGTCCCAAACAACAGGTTGATATGCATGCAATGTCAAAAATCTTTATACTATGTATACTATGCATTTATTTTTAGCTTACAGTATATTTGTTCAAGGACTTCCAAACAATTCATTCAATGCTTAATTTTTCCAACCCCCTCTTTGATCGGTTGATTTATTTAAAGCAGTGTTTGTGAGCTTTTAACACTCCAAAAGCACCATCTAGTGGCAGGGAATGATTTAGCATTTTTATTCAGACCAACACGAAAAGATCAACAAGTGTGCAGGGAATGTGCTAATGTTTTTTTGACGTCAAGATAAAACGGCTTGGAACTCATTTTAAAAACTTGTTTCAATGATTCAGAGTCAACATTTTTGAAACAATAACTTCATACACTGCACACTTTCAGATTTAAAACGTTGTAGGATGTTTTCATTCACTTAGCATGAAAGGTTGTTTTCAAAAATCCATAATAGGGGCACTTTAACAATACCAGCATTGATGCAGACTTGTGAATGAATGGCTTGCTAAGTTCTCCCTGCATATTTATTTCCTTATTGTTACGTAAAAAAAAAAAAAAATGGCAGCACTTTTAGGCCCAATCCCAATTCTATTTTCTACCCCTTTGCCTACCCCTCACCCCTTCCCCTTGCCCCTTGAAATAAAGTGGAAAGGGGAAGGGTTAAAAATTTTCACCTAAGAAATGGGACACCACTACTACACTGTTACGTCATCATCCATTGTCACTAGCTGCTAACGTTACGTCAGCGGACATGCGCCGATGTAGGCACCGTTCATTTCCATGTACACATAAGCGAAACAAAACAATGCGTTAC
>JAUCMS010000052.1:15075269-15117646 GCA_032357445.1 Enteromius radiatus | reverse complement strand
AGGTCATACAGGCACGTGGAGGCCACACACACTACTGAGCCTCATTTTGACTTGTTTTAAGGACATTACATCAAAGTAGGATCAGCCTGTAGTGTGTTTTTCCACTTCAGTTGAGTGTGACTCCAAATCCAGACCTCCATGGGTTAGTAAATTTGATTTCCATTGATCGTTGTTGTCGACACATTCAACGAGGGAAAAAGTAGAATATTTATTAAATATTTTTTAAATATATATATTACTGACCCCCAAACCCATTAGAGCATTTTGTATTTGTGATTTTGATTTTGAAAAAAGTATTGTACATTTTGAAGGTTTGTTATTATTTTGTTTATATATTTTAACCACTGTAATGTGGAAAATTTACTTAATTTATTTTTTTATTGATTGTCATCCCTTAAATTGGCTAATTGTGTAGTGTCAGATCCAAAAATCATATTTCTTTTTTACCTGTCACTTTCTATCTCGCACCTTCTCTACAAGTCTATTTATGAATAGCACAAAGAGATGAAACTCAGGCAAAATTAGGCCAATAAATTCACCAAAGTTGTGCTGGAAAAGTGCCATGTATTTACAAATGCAATTACAGGCCCTGGCATCCCTGCTCCATTAAATGACAAGCAGCGCAATCCAGAATGACAGTGTGTAGAATTAAAATCAAACATGTATCTTTGAAGGTTTGCACCAATAAAGGCGTTTCTTGCTCCAGCAATAAAAATTTCACACCTATTAACGCAATATCGGCGCATACTCTCCCGCTCCATCATTGTAATGCGGCTGGGGACGTTCAAATGGATTTATAAGACAGGAGAGAGACAGAGAGAGAGAGAGAGTTCTCTAGGGAAGTCGAACCACAGCCCTGTGAGTTTGCCAGTAACAGTGGCCCTGTCATGGGTTTGTGAATTTCACAGTTTAGTGCTAATAGGCAGATTATGAAAAGAAACTAACCATGTCCACAAATCCCTTTACTTTTCTGCGCTCTGTACTGCCAGTTTAAGCAAAAACTGTATATTAATTCATGTTTGTCGTCAAAGCGAGTCCTTTAACCTACTGTACAGTATCAGTGATCTCTATACGTTTGCATTATTTATTTAGTAATATTCCTCATTATGCATGCATTACTTTAAGTAAATGTACTTTAGCATTAAGCAAATTAATTCACTGTTTGGTTGCCTCGCCGTTTAAGGCCATATCTAGGATAATCTTGCTCTCCCTTGCTTCCTAGGTGAGAAAACAGCCTGATAACCATCTCATCTCCTCGATCTCTCTATCAGATGCTCACAGGAGATGATAGCTAACACTCGGGCCTCTGTGCTCGGTCTAACCGAATATCAAACAGATTTTCCCTGGTGTGGATACAGAAGCTCCCACGTTTTAGGATGGCTAAGTTCATCTATGTAGGCTATTAGAGCGAACCGCAGTCAAATTGACTGTGACCCCCCCCTCAACACATGTCTTGCACTTGTAGAGGCGACTAGAGCATTCAGGTGAAAAAATAAATGAGTTCATTTAGACAGCTCCATCAAAACAAGACCGAGATGACAGGGCCTAACTGAGAACTCCATCTGGAGCGGACAGAAGTTATCTGAGGGCCAATCAGGTCCCTCATCCATTTCCATTTCATCAAGCCAACCTACTTCTCTATCTTCTCCCTCCATTTCCAGCCTGTTTTTGATAATGTATGCTTCCTGCATGTTTAAGGTTCATGATAGCGGCGGTATAGACATCTCCATATGAATGTACGTGGGTGGGGCGCGAAGAAGAGCGAGTGATAAGAATTTAGTGGACCCTGCAGAAGCCCTCGGTGGTTTTTCCGCCACATATCAAAAAGGGCATTAGATTCTGGCATGCTTGAGAAGTTTGGCTTGGCGGGGTTCCAGGCTGTAATAGCCGGGGATATGTAGGTTCTGAATAAGGTGCACTTGTGCCGCCAGTCGAACGGGGGGGGGGAATAGCGGTTTGTGCTGGCAGGGCGCCTGACCACAGACGCTGCAATTGTCCCCCCCCATACCCCCTCCCCCCGCCTTTGTAAACCCCCCTTCTCCTTTAACTTAAGCGCAAACGCGAGCATGCCAGGAAAGATCGTTAGCTATTTAGATGGGCAAAGTCTTCGAGTTTGAAAGATAAGTGCCAAAAGAAGGAAGGGGGGCAATGAAAAGTTTGTTAGCCTCAGGCGTCTATGACTTTTAACATCATTTTCTAGTATTTTCTTTTCTTTTTTTCTTCTCCAAGCCCAGTGCAACTGTCAGATTTCAAGAGGATGCGCCCAGTGTTTCTGCTAATTTTAATTGGCTCGGTAGGAATCATTTTCCATTGGGGATTAGTCCAAGCTGTTCTAATATAAGCTAGGGTGGTGCTTTTGTTCGTGCCGTGTGTGTGTGTGTGTGTGTGTGCGTCACTGCAGGTCAGCTTTCAACACCTAAAGTGGGACAGGTAGAGTTAGCGGGGCAGGGGGTAAAGCGTATCCTCATAGTCCGTCTGCCTGTAAGACTTAATTACTGCACTTTATGAAATAGTAATTATGATAATAGCAACACATGCATGTAATATTGAATTTTTAATAAAGAACATCATGTGCTTGCTCACTTTTTTCCTCAGAATAACTCTTAGATGTAGCATTTGCTTAACACTTAGCACTTGAAATGCCTCTCTGGTTGTGTAGCAACGGAATAATTCATTAAAACAAATTTCACATTATTACAAAGGCCTCAAATGAAATGTGACCAATACTAAAAGATGTAATGCATTGGTATAAAATATGCATGGAATTATGTAAATTATGGAAGCGGGGTGGAAAAAGACTTGCAGCTATACTTCGGGGTTTCTGACAGATCGCCGGGATTCAGGAAGGGTGACAACTGGTTACTTTTGCTCTCAAAAATAGAGTGGAACCATCGCATTGTCATCGTGCAGACAGCACAAGTGCGTTCTTCAGTCAGAATACTCGCACCAAGTAATTTCCTGTTTGTTTTTATCATTTTTCTAGGAAGCGCACACCATTGGGTGGGGGTTGAATCCATAATGGTCTCAGATGGCTTCCTCGCAGCCTGTCTGTCTCGTGTCATTATCTCGATTTGGACGTTTCACTTCATTTTAACAAATGGCCTCCGTCACTGCGTGTTCGGGGTGCTGGGAAAGAGGCGTCCATTTTGGAATTTGATCAAAGAGAGCAGAATTGTGTTTGATAATGTTACACCCTCTGAATTTTCACTTCACTGAGAGGCTCTGTTGTTCATTTATAGTGTGGATGTTTATCATCTGCATTTGGTTCAGCATATAGTGTTTAAATTCAGTTTCATTAATTTAAGATAAATAACTTTACCATCCTGGGTCATTTTTTGCCCCTTATCTTTATTTGTCGAAAAATGATTTTCTTCCTTTTGAATGATCTTCATTTGGAGGCTTGGATGACGACTTGTGATTCATTTGATGGACTAATTAATTATTTAATTTTTATTTTATTAGGAAAAAAGTACTGAAATAAGTCTTCAGTTTATACCTCAGCATCAGTTAAACACAGGCTTAGGTGTGCTGGTGTACTGATGTGAGAGCAGGGGGAGTGGATCCTGAATATGCTACAAAATATCCTAATCTGACATTTTTATTGCTGGTTAATGCAAAGGGATTTGCATGTTGGGATGTATTATCTTACTGTAACAATGGGGCGTTCATGTCAAAACCCAAATGTGAAGTACACGTTTCTCAGCTGTCATTGTCATCTCTCTCTCTCTCTCTCATCTGCTGCCCTCTATTGGCATATAAATACAGGGGGAAACTCCAGCACAAAGAGCTCTGCATGTATTCAGTGCATATGGACAGCAATTTTTTGCATTTGAATTAAACGCATTCCATATCTCAGATTAAACGCATTTCATTTCCTTTATTACCCTCCAGATTGATTTGGTCATAAGAAATGGTAAACATTTAACATCCTGATAAAAAGCGCATTACTGTAAATAGATTAAATATGAGAAATGTTGTTTGTTCACCAGAGTATCTTGATAAAAGGTATGACAGCTCTCATATTATTGCATGTGCAGAGGGATAATAGTCACCATTAAAATCATTCTCAATCACAGCCTCAACCTCTCTCTGACATATTACAGCTATTCACTATAATAGTTCACTGTTCCCGTTCAAATCCACATTGTTTATTCATGAAATAAATATGTTATTACATTTAGTGTTTTACAGATGTAAATCATCTGTGATCATTTACATCAAGATAGGTTGAACAGCCATTGTCTGAAACTGTGACGCGTGTTAAGTGTGTTGCATTGTGGGAATGAGAGTGGATCATGAGTGTTTGTAATTATATCCCATTTTGCTTCAGACTATGAGCTGAAATGATCATTAAAGCTCTGGTGATTTAAGCCTCGTGGATGTGTTTATCTCAGCTTGAATATTAATTAAGTACATTATTTCCTGCTACTTTTTTTTTTTTTTTTATCTCTAATGGCGTTAGAAGACACTGGGAATCTGGTGAACATGCAGGGCTATTAATTTGTATTTTAAAAACTGTAATATTTCAATTATGCATTCTTTATCAGAATATGACTTTGCTTAATTGAATTCTTAATGTGGAAACATCTTAAGTTACATTCAATTAAACAGGACTGCGCGTATTAGATGAACCATATGTGGTGCAAAACCATTTTTTTGTGTTTAGGAGGTTGAAACTAATACAAAATAGATTATTACAATTTAATTTTATTTGCGTACTTGGGATCTGTGATGCTTGCTCTGGTTGCGCACCACTGGCAAAACATGACCTATTGGAATAAAACTGATTTTAAAACCTGTAAAATGGCTCCAGTCAAAGCCCAGAGGAAGAGAACAGCAGGGACAGGAAGAGATGAATCAAAAAATAGGAAGAGAATGCAAGAAATGATTGCACCAAGATAAGAATTATGCCAATAGCAGCAAAACCCGGGCGAGCGAACAGGATACAGTTTGTTTTTATTGGCCCGCTGCTTTGAGAACACTACATAAACAGGGCAAGTGCATCGACCACAGTTTGAAGTAAAGACCAGCATGTGCCTGTGCGAACTGAGACAGATCAGCTTTTAACTTGCATTAAGGCCGTTGCTAATGTCAGTGCCTGTTTGATTACATGTTGCAGACAGGTAAATAGACCTACGGCTATGGGCTGAATAGCAAAAGCTCTTAAAGGTGAAAATTGCTGCCTTAAATAGCATTAGTTCTCTAGATTATACAACGCAAATATTCACAAATTTGGAAATCGGAATGAAAATATCCCAAGCCCTGTCAGAATTCTGGCGGTCGGCGTAATTATCAAGCCGAATGTGCTCGCAGACTATAATCAGCTGTTTTAGATGGATTTTTCTGCCTCTGTCATCTGTCCTGGAAAATTACAGTACAGCTGACTGCCGTATATTGAGGAATTGTGTCATATACTGGCAATTTCCTGCCCATGTCAGACATTCTTTACTTTAATATGACTGCCATTGCTCTTAATAAAACGCTCTCCTCCATATACATTGCTGCCATGTCCCGGAGTACGCCCGTGCTCTGCTCAATACCCTCTTTAAATATTTACCTCTGTTGAATGACAATGGGAGTCGAGGAAAATAAGCTCCAAATTGTGAGTCCCTCACTGGTGCTTATAGTCTTAAGCAGCCGCGTGGAGAGCTTAGAGACACTGCGCAACAGAAAATGGAATTTCCTATCAGTTGATCAAAATGCAGCCGCAGCCGCCGCATGTCTATAATTCACTGGCCTGCACCGCGGGATTGTTTAAGGAATCCTAAATTAAGAGAGAGATTGAGATGCTGTCAGGAAAGCAATTCCCCCATCAAAAATCAGCCCTGAATGTCCATCAGGACATGGGGTGGAAGGACGCTGGGCGAAATGCTGGCATGGTGGGTCAATTCTAAGCGTGTCGCCTTTAACACGTCGGGGCCCCATAACGAAAGACAAATCAACACGCCTGAGAAATACATACCTCTCGGTAAGAAGCGTGTGGAACAACTAAACAAAAATTAGAGCCCCAGCGCCAGTAACAGGTAACAACTGAAATAAATCAAAAGCATTTCCTCGCTCGTTTAGATCAATTGTTACTGCAGTCATCACGCTTAATGTTTCCCAGTAGATCATTTAAATGAGCTTTGGCGTTTAGGGCTTCTGCTGAATTCTAATCTACTATTCATTTGTCCTCAGGTTGGAAACACAAACTGCTTTATGGTGCTGCTTGTCTAACGGCCTCCGATTGCACTTAAAAAAAACTTTGATTTACTTATGTCTGCTGCAATTAGTGCCGTATTAAAGGAAATCAGCTGTCAGCTATCTTTTTTTACAGATTTCTAGATAGGCCTACATTATTTGAACATCCTTCAAGGTCCAAAAATGCTCTAAATTACAAGTGTAATGGAAATAAAAGCGTTTTGTTTTTTTATGTTGGCCTAACACAAGAGATTCTTGCCAGGCCGATTATTCAGTGTATATCAGTGAATAAACTTTAGTTTATATGGTGTGTTTGATTATGGTTAACAAAAATGATGACATTAAAGCTGCATTTATTTGATCAAAAATACAAACTGTAAAACCAGTAATATTGTGTATATAGATGCTTTTAAACATTTTAAAATGTATTATTCCTGTGACGGCAAAACTGAATGTTTATATATATATATACTGTATAATTACTGTTAGCTTAAAAACACTTGTGTTACTTATTATTTTCCATTTTAATACACTCATACATATATACAACAAAATAAAAACTTACGTTTTCAAATATTTTTTAAAAATTATTTTCTGATTTATTTAATAATTACTGATTTGTTAAGTTATTTATTTTAAATATTTTAAGAGAATTACATTCAATTGCGCCCAAATATTTTAAACAATATCAGTCATTAGTGCCCTCAGAGATAAGATAGCATCAGCCATTGGAACACTACAGGTCTAATACTTACAGTATGCATAAAAAACATAATAAACAGCATCATATGACAGTGTTATCAGCATCATTTAAATCAGTTGTTGATTTGTCCCATGGACTTCTGTTATGTGGGCATTTTTCAGCACCACCCTCTGCTGATTTCCCCAGATATGCAAGTGACTGACAAAGCAGCCTGATCCAGTCTTATTTTACAAGTTTAGCATATTTACCGATGCTGTTTGAGAAGCTGAGCTATTTTCAGCAAGGATAATGCATGCTGCTATGCTGTGCAGAGTTTTAATGACTTTCCTACACATTAAAATAATCTGTCATTTCAATTAAAGCTCTGTCAGCGGCGTGATGTCTCCCCGCACCTCCCGTACAGTGTCAGCACACTCCTTTCCTCCTCCGGTGGGAGTTCACTCAAAGCCCCCCCAAAAAACAAAGCGGAGTTTCAAGGGAAATTGTTTGACAGCAGCTTAAAAGCGAGTCAGGAATAACTTATCAGGTGAGGGCACACACTCACTTTAAAGGGTCATTTCATTAAGATTACATTCCCTTCACTCAAAACACAGAGAGAGTGAGCAAACCTAAGGAGAGGAGAAGTTTTATGGATCACTGAACTTTTTTTGCTCTTACATGTAGAGTTTTTGCTCACCAGATACTGTACACAGACGAGGCCTCTTTGAAAAGCAGTAAGTACTTAATCAAGGATCCTTCTTGTTTTCCTTTAGATAAACGCATACATGTAACATCAGTGTTTGACCTGCCTATGATCAGATCTTCTCAGGGGCTTCTCTTAAACATATTTGGAAAGATGGTCGTATAGATTATAAAAACGGAGAAAGAGGGGTTTTTGCAGTCGCTTCCTTCATAACTCGGTTACAGTTTTATTTACTGAAGAGCCCTTGACCTACTTTCAGTTCATCATTTATTCAATCTAATTTAATTTGCTTCATAGCCATGTTTTTAAGAAAACAACAGAGCTTGACCTGAAGACGGTCTCTAAAAGCATTTAATGTTCAATGTTATGATTGCTAATTATGAACTGACTATTAAAACTGCACTTGGCTCTGTTTTTCCTTGTTTTTAGTGTAACGGTGACTTCATGAGACGTAAGCTCTCTTTAGACTGAATTTGTGTCCTTCAAATGAGACCCAGCTGAAATCTGCTTCACATTAGCCGCTTCAGAACTGATATCTGTGAGCACACCTGAAACTGTTTTTTATATTCATGAAGTCCTCTTTTCATATGCTGTCAGAAAAAAACGTGTGAAAATTGTACCTTTAGGGGTACAACATCTTGTAAGTGGGGAAGTTTCCTTAAAGGGACATCTTTGTACCTTTTCTACCCTTAAAAGGTGCATATCGGCACCATAGAGTAGCAATATGTAATCTTAAAGTACTACTAAGAATCTTTTTTTTTGGGGGGGGGGGGGGATTGGTACAAAGATGTCCCTTTAAGTGTCAAGCTGTGGTTCACCTAAAGTTTTTATATATATGTATACATACAGATTTTTTTTTGTGGTCTGACCTTTTGTGTTACCTTTTACTGGTGGGCTAATGTAGAAAAGAGATATAATTAAATGTAATATTTTCTTCTCTAAGAGTTACTTCTCTAAAATAGCAAATAAATGTGAAAGCAGGGATATTTAAAATGCTCCTGTATGTTTATTACTATATTCACACTGTTTGTGTAATATAGAAAGCACTGATATAAAAAGGATTAGAGAAGCCTATATATCAATAAGACACTTTGGCTGGAATAATTGCATTAGTATTTACTTTTCTCCACTTCATCTCAGCCCTTGCCTACAGCCATATATCACTGCCTGAGAGAGAGAGAGAGAGAGAGAGAGAGAGGAAGACAGAAAATTCCATTCAGTCAACATAATCCAGCAGGGAGGATTGATAGCAAGATAGAAGGTTAAAGAATGAGAGAGAACTGAGAATTTCTTTGGTTAAGGTTTGTGAGTATTCGGTTTGTCAGTGTGTGCGGTTACAGTGTTGTACAGAGTGAACGGTTCTGTTCTGTGAGGCGCTTTAAATAATCCAAGCAATATGAAAATCCTAATGGCACTTTGATGCATTGGGTTGGGGGGGTTGCATTAGAGAAACAGGTGATATGTTTGCATTATTTGTCAACAGTGGTGGGAAAAAAACAGAGCAAAATGCTGACATTTTCATTACGACTGTGCTTAAATCGCATTCATGGTCGTTGGTGGGAGAATATCACAGGGTCTATGAATTTAAAGTGCTCTCATTTTTAACGAAGCACGTTGCTCCCTTCTCTTCTGTACACATTGTGAAAAACTACGTAAGTTGAAGCCGATTAGAACAGTTCTTATCAAAACCAAGCCACTTCGACACTTCTTTTGGTTGAGGTAGTGTAATGAAGGGACTGAGGGTAGAGTGGGATCCAAATGCATGCAGGCTTTATTCCAGAAACGTAGTCAAACAGGCAGGGTCAAACCCCGGCAAAACAGAACAATCCAGGCAAGGCAAAAGAGCAAGTCAAATAGCTAAACAAGGGTCAGGACAGGCAGGAAAACACAAAAAAACTAGAAAACAGTCCAAGGTCAAAACACACTGTAACAAGGGAACATGAAAACAAGGAATAGGCTAAACAATAATCAGTGTAAGAGAGAGGGTGAATGCTTCTTTTATGTGAGACAGAGGGGAACAAAAGACAGAACCAACCAATGAGAATGAGACACATGAAAATAGGGAACCAATTAGAACATGACACATGCAACCAAGGGACCAATGGGGACATAACACACAGACAGGGGTGACATACATAACAGTCCATGGTGGAGTGCCCTCTGGTGGAGCTTGAGGGCACTCTGGCTGGTGATCGTGACATGTAGAATTAATGCTGCGAACTAAACATTTTAAAATAGTATCACATTAACTTGTTTTGAAAATGAGCTAGTCTAAAATCAAAACAAAATCACAAGCTCACTAAAATTGTTGAATCTCACAAATTAAGCATTTATCTTTTTAAATTTGATTAGCTTTAGTAAATTGGTTTGTTTAGATGGAACCTTTTAAAACGTGATTCACTGATTCATCCCGTACCTGTGCAGAATAAATCATTAAAATCATTATGATCATTCCCCCAAATTGTTTTTTTTCTTCCTTAAGCATTTTTAAATTAAACTGAAAACCTAAAATTGTTTTTAGTGAATCTGTTAGATGATTCGTTTGAACAAACAGTACAGAATCACTGATTCAAGTAACTTTGCAGACACCACAGCTGCATTTTATGTATTTTTAACTTAATAGTGATATTTACTCCCTAAAGGGTTATAAAACACTCCTGTTCATGAAGTTTTTGGTTCAGTTACATAAATTACGGTGTTTTCTATTAATAATACTGAGATTAATGTACACTAAACTCCATGGTGAACCTCATTGTTTTGTGTATTTATAATTATATACCAATGGTTTTCATTAGTATCAGATACCCAAGCTAAATATATTCAAAATGGTTGACTGCAGCAGAACTGCTTTTTAAATCAAGAGCAGCTTGACAAGTTACAGTCTCAAAGCAGACCCCGCTATAGTTTGCGAGGTCTAATAACTGCCTTGAATTGTCAGTGTACTGTAAATGTAGTGTATAACTCAATGGGATATTCACGGCCCCCTGTGACGTCTGTGGTTAATCATTTAAATTCCATGTGAAATGATATGGGCTAGCAAAAGAAAAGAGCAACAAAACTCCAGATGTGATTACGCCAGTAATCATTTAAAGTTTCTAAACTTCACCTGCTTTGTTCTATTTATAAAACCTCCAGACTTGCGCTTATTATCTCATATTCCTGTCTCACCGTGCCCTGTTTTCCTTCCATCCTGACAGTTTTTTCATGTGTCAGTTTTCTCCTGGTTTCCCCTTTACAATGAACGAATTAAGTTTTCAGCAAATTACATTTAGGCAAGCGTTTATGGTGCCAAATACTTCAGCCTTTAATCCGCTTTACTGTAGGCAGATGTATCGCCCTACATTTGCTGCACTTAACATATGTAAATTTGGCAGGTAATACACATCCCGCTTGACATATTATGCTTTTATACCTGTTAAAAACACTCTGAACCTAGGATTTCTCCCACTACAGGATACGGGGCCTGATACTTCAAAGTAAATGCCTGCTAAGCAACATTAACAGGTGTAAACAGTGAGTCTGATGCTGCTAAGCTTCGCACGACGCTTAGGTAAATTCCACTTCATTTGAAAAGCCTTCAGCTTTTCTTAGCAGAGGCCAGCATTCACATGCCCCTCCACCCCCTACTCTTCCTTCTCTCTTTCTCTCTCTGCTCCTGACCAGAGTTATCACATTTCCTCTGGGAGTGCGGTGTGCATGATTGCAGACCTGCCTTGTCAAAAATCTGCCCAGTGTTTCTATATTTCTTTGTGAGACGTCCTACTGCTGAATAATGCATGAGACCTGCTCTCATTACATTTCTCTCTCTCTCTCTCTTTCTCTCTTTCTCATCCTGTTGGTTGAGGTAGCAGAAGCGACAGCTCAGGCAGAGATGGTCACCCCTTTCCCAGCAGCCCCTGCTTCTGCTCTCATCAACTCCACTGCCCACTGCTGACAAAATGGGCTTATTTGACTCCTCACCCCGTGGCACAGATGAATAATTCACCTCGCTGCTGCACTGCTGGGGAGGCGCAGGCAGGTTTGCATTTGACAGAGCGTGGACAGTGGATTATGGGATTGCGCAGAGGTGCAACACTCCCAGCCTGTCCAAGAGAAAGGACTTCAAACTGCAGCTGGGCCCCGCTGAAGCTCGGCTTTGGTACAGCGATACAATGCTGCTGGTACTATAGTGAGGATTGTGTATGGAAAAAAAGCAGATCTAAGTGCTATATGTAGTCTTTTTATATCAAGAGGCTTCTCTAGATGTAGTTGCATTGAAAATATAGACAGTCATGTGTGATGACCTGCATACCTATGTTTTTGTTTTGTGTTTTAGTGGGATGGGTCTGCAGTCCATGTAGAGATGGAGGACACCTGGGCCCGGAGTCCTCCCTCATTATAAAAGCTTCCACTTGCTCCATTCTGATGCGCGTGTGTGGGGAGATCACCTCTCCACCACGTGCCATTTTTGTTTTATGCTGGCGTTTGAGTTGACTTGTGTTTGCGTTTGTTAAATAAATTCTTTATATTTTGGCGTATACCCATTCTCCTCTTTATTTTGTCATGACATTTGAGCCAGGTTGTGACATCATGACACAGTCCATTTGCTGCTTAATTTTGGTAAAGAGTGGTTTGTTAGCAAAACCTGTCTACATAAGCAACTTCTAGGGAAGCACCTTAACTGTTATAGGACCTAAAGAGTGATTGATTTTAAACACTGTACATAGGCAGCAGCTGCCATAAAATATTTGGTGCACCATATGGGAGAATCGCACTTGAGTTCAGTTGAGTTGTATGTTAGCATGTTGGCTAACAGAGCTACACTTTAATAGACTGCTTAAGTCAGGATCTGGAAGTAGAACTGATTTCTAACAATAACCTTTAAACTGTTAAAAAGCTGTGACTTTCAGATACAAGGTTGTTAATCTGTGGTAATCTGTGTGTGTTGTTGAAGCCATCAATCAGCATTCTTTCAACTTTTTGCTTTAAATTAAAGTTGTAATGTTGTGATTCACCCTAGTAATTGGAGTCTTAAACAGTCTTAAAACTATGTAACTATTTTTATTTTAGTAAGATACTATTATAGACTAGAAAATAAATGGTGTAGAATTTTTTTTCACTATTAAAATTTCTACTATATTTTTGCAAATACAAAAACTTACAGGGTATAATTTATTTATATTTTTCTAATTAGTTTTTTCAAATTCAGATGGAAAATATAAAATTAAAATATTTTTTCATTTAATATTTTTATTTATTTATTTGTTTGTAGTCCATATACAGTAGGTTTTATACATATATTTTTATACATATTTATTTGATTTCCCTTTTTTCACCTACCGACTGCCAAAAAGACCTTCGTGTATCCTTTAAATGAGATCTGTCCTGGAAAAGTAGAAGCTGTGTCAGGCCAAAAGGACAGGATAAATAAAGTACCAAGCAATATCACACTTCTCAGGACCACCACAAAGGACTTCAGCTGCCCTTCCTGCCCAAACAAGTCAGCCGCAGTTTCTTTTCTGGATGTGGAAGGACATCGTAAGGAGGTCAGCTTGCCTTTTTTCGTCTTTGCAATAAAGCAGAACCTCTTTTTACACATCCATGCTCTAATTTCCAGCAGCCCATGCCAAGCGAGTTCAGGCCTACCTTATCTGTCTTGTTAAACACAGACAAAGGGATGAATCCTTTCTCCTTTTCTCTGGTGGAGACAATAGCCAAAGTAGATAACCTAGTACTCTGGAATTAATTATCTGGCCTTTTAATTCAGGGTCGTGGTGATTAGCCCACTGTGTAGGCATTAGCATAATATTTTTGCTATCTTCCCTGTGCTGGGTCTCCTGGACCTTGTCTTTTTCCCCCTGTGGAAAACCCCACTCAGCATTTCCTCTGCTACCTGCCAGTCCCTGCCTATGAATGTGATTTGAGGGAAATGAGATTTCCTCTTCATACCAAACGGGCTGATGACAGTTCATTGCAGGGGGATAATTATAAATGGTTTTTATATATCATTGACTGCTGTGATGGCGAGAGCGATATGATGTGTTAATACAGACATTTAGCTCCATTATTCCACATAATAAGGCGGGTGACTATGCCACTGATTACCTCCTCTATCAAGACAGGACTTCACAACATACACCAATCAGACACACGCTTTCTCAAGCAACAATGTGTGGAAGGCAAAGCCGTTATACTAGCTCTGAATTTAAAATGGCAGTGAGGGTCACAGGTTTTCTTTTAGATTTTCTCTTTTGCATTTCCATGTTCTTTGTCCAGTTCTGAATCACTGACCTCCACCAACAAACCACCATGAACTGCAGCTTTACTCAACAAGCTCTACTCCTCAACAAGTTTTTGTGACATTAAGAGTGTCTTTAAATGTATTTTGATTTGCAACATTATATTGAGCACACAGTATAATAATATAATATAATATAATAAATATGGTATAATAATAACCTAATTGTAAATGTAAATTCAATAAAAATGGCTATGAGCAAGTAGACTGTTAACTAAAATTCAAAAGGAAAAAAAAAATGACTGTAAAATGATGTATATTTAATAATATAATAACTTTTAACCAAAACCCAAAATTGATCAAAACTAACTCAAACTGTTTGCTTAATACAGCCTTCATTGAAAGTTTGAAAACAAGTTAAAACCTTGAAGATAGATACTGTTAAATAAAGGTTGTTTGAACTTAGCATTGGAAACAATTCTATTAACTAGTTGCTTATTAGCATGACTATCATTAACATATTGGCTGTTTATTATTGCTCATGACACGCATATTCTGTATGGCCATATTCTTCATCCCTAATCGTACATATTACCTCAAATTTAAGGGGATCATCAGAAGCAAAATTAGCTTTTACAAGGCCATTGTTTTGACGCTGGAGTAGGGGTAGACAAGAATGAATCTTTGCAAATTGCAAAATTCTTGAGAATGGCTCGTCACCCCCATGGAAGAGAGGGCGGGTCAGCAAAGCTCATTAGCATTTAAAGAGACAAGCACCGGAATGGATTGCTGTAAACATAAGCTAATATATGCTAATATATGTTTATACTATAATATTAATGCCGTATTCTACATGACCTTATTCAACATCCCTAATCCTGCCCAATAACAACTACCGCACTAACTATTAAGGAGCAGAAAATTAAGAATTTATTGATGGAAATAGTCATAGTTAATAGTTAACAAGTGTTACCTATTCTAAAGTGTTACCAGAAATGTTAACCAAAGTGTGTTGTAGACTTCTCATGAAGACCCTGAAGAATCATACCAACTTGTGGAAAATGAGCATCTGAAGTGCCCTTTAGCAACCACTTACTAATAATAAGCAGCAAATTAGCAGTTTACTGAGGTAAAGGTCTGAGTTAATGGTTTGTTAATAGAAAGAGTTTGATTTTTATAATATTTCAATTTTTTATGGACATGACCTGCTGGAATTTCTAAATGTGTTACAGTGTTTAGGTTTTGGCTTTGTTTTTCATGCCTGCTGAAGGTAAGGACTGAAATGTAGTTTGACCAATAGCAGGCAGCCATCATAATCAACCAGTCATGGCATTTTGGGCTACTTAGAAAGCCTGGCCAGAATATTTCCAGGATTAAGAGAAAATATAGTTACCCTAAGTTTGTCAGTTAGCTAGCTTGTTAACTTTTATGACCCAGGGTGTATGGAGGTACACTTCATTACCCTGAAGCAATTACATGTGTTGATTTTTGTCATTTGTAATTCAGTAAAACTCCTTTTCTTACTGCAATTCCCATTCAGCTTCTTGTTAGTGACCAATTTGATCCAAATTCCAGCTCATTATATTTCTTCAATTGTGAATTTTGCACGATTCTGACGATTCCAGGCAGTTGCAACACAAAGACAAACCACTTCTCACAAAATAGAATGCTAAATCGCCTCCATCCTCTGAGTTTAGCTATATGCACTGAGATCAGATGAAACCAAAAGTGTATGCATACACTGGGGAACAGCACTCATAGACAGAACCCCAGCTACATACCCTCAGGCTTAATACCAGAGAAGAGGTGGAGGCTGTTATCTGCATTACAATATCCTGCTAATCAGCTCTTTTTGAGAGAGGAGAGGACGTCCCCTGAGGATGATCGAGATTTTTGCTACAACTTCATTTTTTTAGAAAAAAAGAAAGAAAAAGAAAATGTAAGAGCCACCCATGCACTGGAGCATTAATTTCCCTTTTTTTTTCTGAACATTTGGAGCCAGTTCCAAATTACTTTCCTGGGGGGGATTATGAAATTAGAGCACCATTTTGAGGGATTAGGCTAGTCTTAAACCAGGCTCCTGTTTGAGGCTGAGGATGAGGAAGCTTCACTATGCAATGCAGTAGTTCCCCCAAAAAATGCAGAACAAAAGCAGTTTAAAACATTACTTAAAATGAAAAAAACAGCTTAATACATGAGTTCATTTATACCGCTTAAGAACCAAAGAGAGCGATAAATTGATGTTTAAGACTCATAGCATAAGACTCATAGCATGTGAAAGCAAAAGAATCCATATTTTTGTAATGCAGATATGATGAATGGCAAATGCCAAGGTTGTTTTATCCTAAATTATGCATAGTCTCTTAATCACTTGCTGAATATGCTCCTGAATCAACAAAATTGCAGTGTGTTAACAGATGGAGGCATTTCTCTCCTTAGTGAAAACTGATGTTCTTATTACAAAGCCAGACATAACATTTGGATTTTGCAGACGTGCTATTGACAGCTGTTAAAGTTTTGCTTGTTAAAAGTCTATTAAAGAAACAAATGTTTCTGTTGCATATATTAGCATTTGTCTCAGTGTAATTTAAGCCCATGTAAGCTATTCTATTGAATTTATACTTAAAGGACACTTTGGCTAAGGAGGTCCAAAATAGCTGAAGAAAGCTGTTAGTGTTCTCATTTATTTCAAAGGCAGTTTTAGTTGCACCATCCAGGTATGTGACCATTTTATTCTGATGCAGTGTTCTGAGCTCTAAATGTGACTAAATGATTAATCACATGTCTCTATTTATTTATATAAGTAGTGTTATAATATATTTGTAATATATAAACATAAAATGTTCTGAAATATACACATGCATGTATTTGTACTAAGAACAAATTTTGAATTAAATTTTTTTACGAAATTGTAATTTTATTTATTTATTTATTTATTTATTTTCCCAGAAAAAACAATTAGTACAGGTTAAAAAAGTGTGTGTGTGTGTGTATATACATATATATATATATATATATATATATATATATATATATTGTTACAGACATGCCAGGGTCCACCCAATAACAACGTTCACTCTTCCCTGAATACTGATCACTGTCATCTGTCTCACATTAAGCAGCCAATCATGAACCACATAAAACCACACACCACACGGCATTCACTGTCCGAGCTCGTTCCTGACAAGTGGACTCATATTCGGCAAGACCATTCTAAGCTATACTTACCTGTGAAACTTACCCTGTAATATTCCTTGTGTTTTCCGTGATCTCTGTGTTCTCCCCAGGCTCCTTGGATTCCCTCTCTGTATCTCCAGCATCTCAAGATTGTGGTGTGTGGTTGTGGTTCCCTGTTTCTGTGTCTCCATCGGCTCTGTGATTCTCCAACACTCCAACGATCCTACAAAGAAAGACATTCAAGTTGATTGATTATTGATAATTCTACAACAACGGATGGCGATGGGATTGTGTTTATATTGTGGCAATGCTGGACATCACATCCGTGAGTGTCCTCATCATCCCCCACGACCCGTGGTGAGTACCATACTACCAATGTTCAAATGCTTCTTTTTTTGTGGCCAAGAAAGATGGTGGGTTAAGGCCTTGAATAGATTACCGAGCACTAAATCAAGTCACTGTGCTTTTCAAATATCCTCTCCCCCTCATTCGACCAGTCCTCTCTCCAATTCCTCTGGTATCACCCAGGTGTACGGATGGACGACCATCAAAGACCTACATGTACAAAAGTTCCCTGGTTTCGCAAACTTCTATAGACGTTTCATTAATAACTTCAGTATTCTCGCCAGTCCTCTTACATCACTACTTCGCGACAAACCCAAAACTCTCTCCTGGACCCCAGAAGCTACAAAAGCCTTCCAAACCCTGAAGGATGCATTTACAATGGCACCTCTCCTTGTCCATCCTGATCCCAAACTCCCTTTTATAGTAGAAGTAGATGCATCAACCACCGGGGTAGGGGCCATCTTATCCCAGCAGCAGGGAAAACCTCCACAACTCCATCTATGTGCTTACTTCTCAAGGAAACTCAGCCCGGCGGAGAAGTACTATGACATAGGCAACCGAGAACTGTTGGCTATTAATTTAGCATTGGCGGAATGATGACACTGGCTGGAAGGTTAAATTCATCCATTCCAAGTGCTTACTGATCATAAAAACCTCCAGTACTTGCGTGAAGCCAAAAAACTGAATTCTCCACAAGCTCGATAAGCATTCTTCTTCAATTGATTCCGTTTCACCATCTCATATCGACCTGGTACCAAGAATGTAAGAGCTGATACGTTATCACAGCTTCATGCCAAGGAAGAAGACCAAGAAACTCCTGAACCCATCATGCCTGAAAGTATGTTTGTCAACCCCATTCAGTGGGTGAACCCTCCAGCTGTCTCCACCGTGCTGCCCCCAGCACCTCCGGTTTGTACCCCTCACCGAAAGGACACCCCTCATTCATTCCACTCACACCTCACTGTGCACTGGACATCCTGGGGCCAACAAAAACCTCTCACTCCTACAAGATTGATTTTGGTGGCCAGGAATGGAGAAGGATGTGCAGAGGTATATTAGAAGGTGTCTCCTAGAGGGGAAACTCCTTCTGCTTCCCATACCTAGCCACCCCTGGTCACACCTAGGAGTGGATTTTATCACTGTTCTGCCTTGCTCCGATGGGAACACTTGCATCCTAATTATAATCGACCGATTCTCAAAGTTTTGCCGACTGTTGCCCCTCAAGGGTTTACCCACAGCCTTCGAAACAGCAGCCCTCCTCTTCGATCACGTGCTTCGACCATATGGACATATCCTTCGACCCTGAGGATATTGTGTATGATCGAGGGCCTCAGTTCATCTCCTGGGTCTGGAAGTCCTTCTTCGAAGTCCTAGGTGTGACTGTCAGCCTTACCTCTAGATACCATCCCCAAGCAAATGGACAGACGCAAGATACAAGAGGTGGGGCGGTTCCTCCATATCTTCTGCCATGGCCACCAAGACTTCTGGAACCAGTGATGTAATGGAATATGTTTTATATGCGTGCTGTGAAGCCATTATATAGTGTTTGTAGAAAGTACCTGAGATTGTATTGACGTAAATGTGCTATATTTTTATATTTATATTTTGAAAATATTTGGCCAGAAAAAAATATATGGTAAAAGTATATGGCATATGGTACCTCATTATTATTATTATTATTATTATCATCATTATTATCAATAATGATAAAGCTTAACAGTGAGAGGACGAGGAACGCAGTGCATTATGGGTAATCATGTCTTAGTACAGGATAGCACAGTAATGATTAGCTAGACTGGTTGAAAACAAAGAGGCTTGACTTTACAATTTTAATTCTGTAATCCCTACAATTGTAGCTGCCGAAAAGGATTTAAGGAAGAATTAAAAGCAATAAATTTGTAGCTTGGGTAACAAATGATTCATGAGATACAAGATGCGACTGCAGGGTAAATGAGAACTGTGTTAAAGCCTGACATTTGTGTGCCCCACTCGGTTTCGCTTGCCTAAAGCGGTTAGTAGGATTGTTTGTACATAAATCTAGGTAGCTGCGTATATTTGGACATAATTTTTGATCTTCATACAAGCGAGTGAGTTTTATTGGCTTGCATTCATTGGTTTGCTCAGGGATGACACCTCATTCTCAAGATCTCAGCTGCTGGGGGTTTTAATGCACTGCTAAAGGTCAGGTCATAATCACTCCTCTTTAGTCCTGCTTCCCGTTTAATTGACTGTCTTCCACACATAAAGTCCCCACTTCTCACTGTCTGATTATTGCAGCCAGCACATTCATACACAGATTCATGAGATGCTATCCAACCTGCTGTCAGTTTCCAACAAGACCTTTGGGAAATGTCCATCCAGCTTAATTTCCAATCACAACTTGGAAGATTATTAATAGACCTGCCATACAGAAATGTGTATCAGCTAGGCATCTCTAATACAAACCTCCACCTTTGATGGAGTTAGATCTTCTCTCCCTCCATCAAAGAGTGAAGCGCAAGTTTGTATTTGAGGCTTTTGCCTGTGTACTAGCACAAAGCATACAAAAGGTTATTGTCCTTTTCCGTCTCTGGAAATATTTTCTTAAGCTCACCTCAGACTAGGCAATTTCTCATTTTTTTTCTTCTCTTGCCTTTGTTTTGAAGACAAAGGTGATGAATTTGGAGCGTGTGTGAAATGCCAGGCAGACAACGGCAGAGAACGAAGTGTGTCATTTATTCTCTCAGCAGGTGTGACGCGCTGGGCCTGGTGTGAGCCTCGGTCCATTGTCCTGCCGCACACACGCCCCGCTCCACAGAGAATAGCCTCCTCTCCCCGGCCGCGCCAATCCCAGGACAGAAAACTCGCAACAAAAGGTGAAAATGAGTGTAAATTGCAGTTATTTTTCCATCCTTTCCTTTTGTAATTTGAACACTTTTTATCTGCTGGAGCAACGCTTTATTTATTTTTTTTCCCTTGGAAAGGAGCTCGCTGACACCTTATTCGCAAGGTTATGTGACAACGTAGGTTTCTGATTACTTCCAAATGGTGTTACGATGAAAATCGTGAACTTTGATCTGTAGAGCATCTTGTGACTTTCATGTTCTTTGCTGTGTCTCTGCATAATTATCAAATTTAACTTTAACACCATTAAATTAAATGCGCTATGATTTTGCATCTAGTATGTACAAAGTGCAAAGTTCCAAAAAAATCTAAATTCATAAGCTTTGTACAAGCTCTTTGATCGGCCTAATATTCAAAGAATAATTGCTTTTGCAACACTAAATTCATGCACCTATTGTTTTGACTTCTCAGTATCACAACTGTCTTTGGTTAAATCGTTGCCCTTATACATTCTTTTAATTTTTGTCTGTACATTAAGAAATGTTAACATGCTATAATAGTAAACTGCTTAAATCTTCTGAATTTTCATGTTAACTAATTAGCATGGCAGTAACCTTAATCGCTCATATGTTATATTAAAATGGTGCAGAAAACAGATATTCATTGACATTTTTCCTTTTCTATCACACTTAATATAAAATATTAAAGTTAATTTACAGTATTTCGATTGCACTGCCTCATATATTGGGCCTCCAATATGTCAAAACAAATTTGTATCAACATGTAATAATTCATATAAGCAGTGACTGTCTTCCAAATAAAAGAGCCTTTTCACATCACTGCTGTTAGAAGCTCCAGTATCTTGTATTGACTGGTCAAAGCAGTATATACAGTTTACATACCCCTCGCAGAATGTGCAACATGTTAGCAACTGAAACTAAATAAGTGGGATTATGAAAATTGTTTTTTAATTAGTACAAGCTATTTTGTAGCCTGGCTTCCGTGACTATAAAGCTCATAGGAGATTAGTCTGGCCAAGCTGCCTTACTACCCATCTTCTGGGAGGTGGGCTTAACCTGCGTACATCAAATGCCTCTGTATACTACTGGACGAGAGCTTGTTTCTCATTGGTTCCCATTTTTTTGGGAACAGAAATGCTCTAAAACGGCAGCTTGGCCAGACTGACTTTGCTCGCGAAATTGAATGTAGCATCACAGGAAGTACGGGCGGGCCTAGGTTAGCCATTTTGCATTTTGTATAAAACTACATGAATTATGACTGACTATGATTTTGAGCTCCACATTTTCATACGAAGGACAACTGAAGGGACTTATACCTAACTATTACAAAAAGTGAAAACATTTACTGATGCTCAAGAAGGTAACACAATGCATTAGTGTAAACTTTTGAACAGGATGTGTAAATTCTTCTAATTTTGTTTAACGATTGCATTTTTTCCTTAGCTTGTACCTTGTGTCTTTTTTTAAAAAAGGAAAGCTAAGGCACACTGGCCTTTTTAAGTTTTTAAGTTTTCAGTATTTATTTCAGGGTGTTGGTAACCTGATGGGATTTGTGCTAATTATGAATCAGAGAGGCACCTACACCTGCACAAAGCAGCTTTTCCTCACATTGAAACATTAGCTCATCTCTTTTAATCAATATGAAATATATTCGCCGCTTTTCCCCACTAACAGCATATTATCATGTCGGGTTACAAATTAAAACGCCATGCCACTAACTGGCTGGGGAGGAGGAATCGGGCATCACAAAAATCTAATTGTTCCCATGACATTTTTCTTCAGCGGGACAATTAATTCTATCGGTCCACGTAACCTTTTCCCCAAGTACTGTACGATGGCATTTTTAGTATTCATAATGAATGGACTGTGAGTGAGAGAACGGTTAAAGCAATCATTACATTATTTAACAAACGTATTTAATTGGATTGGACATAGGGAGTGTGTTTCTTGGTGACGACTAGCATTGATATTCTGCCTGATAATTCAATATTGCAAATGGGATTGTTTTGGACAGAGCACAATCTTCGATGCATTACTGTACGTAAATGTCTTCCACCCATCCGCCCCTCCTCTGCCTCCGCCCTCTCTTTTTCTTGCTTTCTCTGACTTTCAGCGTCCTGTTTAATGAAAGTCGAGCTTGAGTTGTATTTCAGCGCAACTGAATTTACAAAAGCAATTTGCAGAAAGGGCTCACTTTGGCTACATTAGAGAGAAGCTTCCATCAGTCCAGGCCCCTCGGGGGCCGAGAAGGTGCTGTACATCCGTGTCTTAAACTGAGGTGAACATCCTAATTTATTAAGTATTGATCACCACAAATGACAGTAAGTGCTACAACATTTAGTGAGCAAATAACTGACAAATTGACAGACAATTTTCTTACATTTGGAGTCTTTAATGGCTTAAGTACACAAGAAAAAGACTATAAAAATATTATCAGCCATAGACCATGAGAAAAACAAAAATCCATCATGGCCATTACACTTTCCTCTTGACATTGTTAAATTACCTTAATGCCTTAAACAACGGACGTGCGGGCCTGTAATGATGCATTTGGTGAGTGTTTCTTACTTTTTGGCCAAAAATTACATAGTTTTATTTGATTTTTTAAATGCAGCTTGTAATGGGATACGCGTTATATGCGTGCTGCGATGCCATTATATAGTGTTAGCAGAAAGTACCTGAGATTGTATTGAAGTAAATGTGCTTAATCTAGGCCGGCTTAATCTAATTTCCATCAACAGCCATCTTGTTCCGGGCTGTGAGAGAAATGTTAATGTGACCTCATTAATCTATTAGCCCTGATGCAAGCTTGTAGAGAAGCAGGCAGATTGGAATAAATAATGCATTATTTTCACCAGGCATGGCCCTCTGTAACCCGGCCCACCTCTAGGGCAATTAAAAGGGGTGAGAGTGCCTCCGCCTCACCGCTATGGTGCGTGGAAGGCCGGGCTCTTCGGTTGAATATTCGACAGATGCAGCGGTATCCTCCAAGACCTTATTAATAACAGGCAGGAATGCATCCGAGCCGCTTTAGATTTGACCTAAAGACTTGTTTATCCCCATGAGGGTGCACTTGTAGGGTTTTTTTCTGCTCCATGCCAGGCGGTGAGAGAGGCGTAGCAGTTGTGGGTGAGAGGTTTTATCTGTTTACCATTGAGAGCCTCGCAGGAGGTCCATTTCAGGCAACGTCTCTACTTTTGGAAGAGGGGGGTGTGTGCTTGGAAACGTCTCAACTTGTTAGTCCAAGAAAGCCTTTCTCACATAATTATGGTCACATACTTTGTATATGATGTAATGTGTTGCAAAATGAGAGAACGGTCAGTTTAATGGTTGTTTTTATAAGCCATTTTAAGAGTTTTAATTAAATGACAATTTCCGTTTTATCCCAAACACGCCCTTTTCAAAACGGGCGCTGCCAAGTCAGGCATCAGCAAAAAGCTGCAGCCGAAAATAGCTGTAACTTTAAAGCTTAGCTTTTCAATAATTATAGCTTAGCTTTCTTTACTCATAAGAGATCCGGGGATCTGTACTGTAGGAAAAGTTTGAAATAAAAAGTTGGTGTTAGCGTTGCATTCTCTCATGTTTCACTCCTCAAAAGCTGCAATTATGCTGTGAAGATCAGGATTCATACTTGGTTATCATGGGGATTGAATACACCTCCGGAGAGTTTCAGCCTAAATCAAAACTAAAAGATAAGCAGTGCTGTTTTTCTTCTTTCTTTCGCTTTCTTTTGCAAAAAGCCTCAGCGTTTCAAAGAGCTGTGGCATTAATTTGAAGAAATGTTCCTGTTTCAATTCCTATCTGTGTTTGAATATTGGCAGTTCATTCCGTTCAGAGGCCTTAAGCTTTTCGGGGAGACATCATTATGGAGAGTTCGTTTTATTTTAGTTGGAATGAATGCACTTTATAATGGATTTGATTTGGGTCTGTAACTCCTACTAATTTGATATGATGCTTTTAATGTACTGCATAGCAGGGAAGCATATGTAAATTTGGATGCAGGGTCCCTGGCCGTGTTGTTGTGCTTCCCTCCCTCATTTGGAAAGATGACTGCACTGGGACTGATGCTGTGATCAGATCCACTTTGTGGTATGTAAGGAGTCAACCATAGGCATTTCGGAGGAACAGTATCCAATCAGCGTCTTTGCAATGCCATGAACTGTCCATTTAAATTCCCTCTGACTCCAATAACACTTATCTTAAAGCGTTCCTTTAGTCTGCCTTCAATACCCATGCAAAATATCATTCAACCTCAAAATTGCATTGAATATAAAAATGAAAGAACCGATAATGTCCTTGACTGGAACAAGAGAGGATTTTTTTCTACACTTGGGTCAGTATATTTGAATAACATTAGAGAGCTCAAAGCACCCCTTTTTTGATTCTCAAACTTCAACTCTCCTCTGGCGAATTTAGTTGAAATGTAAAATATTAATTCAGTTATCTTCCGGATACATGCTTCTGCAAGTGCTTGCTCCCTCATTTAAATTCCAAAACGTCCGTAAAGAGATAGTTCACTCAAAAACTCACCACGATGTTGCTACAAAAGACTTTATTTCTTTAGTGTTTTGTCTAAAAATTAGTCCCAATTGCTAAAAAAATGATGCAATAATATTTCCATACCAAAATGCTAATTGTTCTATATTCAAAGTCATATAACCGTTTCTGTCTTTTTTTCGGACTTTTAGTGACATGTATTAGTATTAATGATGGTAATCTATCTATCTATCTATTATGGGACTGCAGAAGACCCGGAATACATCATTACATAATGCATAATTCAATGACACTTTTGGCTCAATTTTGGTCCCAATTCATTGTAATAGTATGGAACATTATTTAGACAACATAAGGGAAAGTATTCTTGTTTTTTTCCAAGCACAATTTATGCCAGCTTTGGAAAACATCTAAAGGAAGTTTGATGATGAACACTCAAACTCTCAGAGAACAGGGACAAGTCTAGTCGCAGGAAATGGTTTGAATAATTGGAAATGTGGAGTCAAAATGTGTTTCTGAGAAGGAGGGGGTGGAGTGTAAGACATTGGTCTAAATACATTACGCAGCTAATGGGTTATTACAATGCACACCAGGGTCAGGGGTTCAGGGGGGAATGCGTTTAGTGAGGACGGGCAGAGTTTTCAGATCATCTGTCCTGCTGGATGGACCCCAGGCATGGGGCCGCTGGACTGTCCCTTTACGCTGGTGGAAAGTCTAATTTTCACGGTTAATTTCCTCTTCTAAAGACCACCGAACAGGCCTTGTGTCTTTTTCCCCATCACTCACAAAAGGGCTTTTTAGTTTCGGAAGGGCAATAACTTATTTCTATCCAATCAAACTTTTGCATTTCGCCTTATTGCGCTTAAAGCCATCTTTAAATCTTTCCCGGCTCTCTTTTTAATATATCACGGTTATATATTAATATTGCTTGGAAAAATGTAGAACGTCATTTGAACATAAATTCTGTCTCTTAGCATGCTGAGATTTCGACTAATCTTTGATATAATAGGATTTTTTATTCCCCGCACTTTTGTGTTTGTTCAGGGTATAATTTGGCCGCCCTAAGTGTCACAATTTGAAGGCTTTTTTCTCCCTGTAGATGGCCCATGTGTCTGCATTAAGTGCTGGGGGGCCTGCATCGTATTCAGTGGTTCAGTCTGAGATTTTTATTATCATTTTCAAAGCATCAAAGGTTTTCTCCATCCAAGCTTAAAGAGATGAAAGTTTGCCTTTGTTCCATCCCCACGACATTACTAGCATGCATTAGAGTTCTTTTTATATGTGAAATTACCTTTTACATTCTCATTGAGAGAGCAGTCTATAATGCAGTAGTTCCCTCGCACGTTTTTTTATCACACAAAATTGTATTTTTCCACCTCCTCTGGAAGATACAATTCACTTTTTGATTTTTATTCTCTCTCTTCTTCTTCATAAGGTGATGCATTTTATGGTCACCACAGCCTTTGATCGCCTCTAATCTCAATGACAAACACTGCCTTGTTTGTTTCATGTGTCAAAACCAGGCTGTCTGTTGACTGATATGTTTTTGTTCTTTTTCTTTTTTTCCTCCCTCTCAGGAAAGCAGGAATGGCCACTTAAAGGACACTTTGAAGATACCACAATGCACCTTGCTTAAAGTACCATTCCTAAATCTACAAACTTTAAATGTAATGGTACTTTAGTTCATTTATGTGTAGAAATGTATATGTCATATTATGTAAAATATATAATTTTAGGGGACAGTAATTTATATATATATATATATATATATATTTCGATTAATGCTCTATCATGTTGTAAATATCCCCTACACCAAACCCAAACCTAAAAATGCATTCACTGATGTAGCCGTGCTATTTTAACTTGCTTACGTTTTGTCGAACCTGTACTTTTAAACAGCAGCGCCGTTTCACGTGAGCTACCGAATAAACCTGCTGTACTTGAAAACTCACACATACTGTAGGAAGCTGTATGACGACAACATTTTTAAATTGTGAAGGATGTTAAAATTGTTTTGATGTCATAACATAACATTCTGCAACTAATTTATTCATCAAAAATGTACCTGTAAATCATACTTAAATCATACTCACTCGAGTGTTAATTTCAACTGGAAACTGCAGTGATTCGTATGTATAGGTAAGTTTTTTGCAGAAATGTGTGTGGAGGCACGTATTTCCAATAAGCCTATCTTGAACAAATCAATTCTAAAGGATTTTAAAACTAGAGTAATGGCTGCTGAATGTGTTTAATTAAATAAATTGCATTTAAAATTTATTACAATAAAAAAGTTATTTCAAAATTGTATATATATATATATATATATATATATACACTGTATAATGAATCAAAAATTACTGCTAATTCGTTTTCTTGGAGTTTTGTAGTAAATATTGATATGCTGATGATACTGCCTTTTAATTCTTCTTTAATAACTTTTTTATACTCTGTTGCATGCCATTTCAAGTCTTCTGTTTTCAATAAAAGTTTGATTCTCACATAAAATAATCTTTTCATTCATTTTGCAAACTACTGCATGATACGTTCAGTACAATCTGAGTTCCCAGTTACAACTGGCGAAGTGGAATTGACCGGCGTGTTTGGTGTGATCAGTGAAGAATGCAAACTGAAT
Organism: Enteromius radiatus; assembly: GCA_032357445.1. Taxonomy (NCBI): domain Eukaryota; kingdom Metazoa; phylum Chordata; class Actinopteri; order Cypriniformes; family Cyprinidae; genus Enteromius; species Enteromius radiatus. Next base: position 15,090,370 of record JAUCMS010000052.1, on the reverse strand, counting down.
GTACTGGCCTGCTTTCTTACTGCTCTCCGATTCAAATAAACAGCTCTCTTTTGCATGCCCTGAGGATGAAATTAAAATAAGGGGAAAAAACAACAACTTGAATTTCATTCCCTGCATAATGTAATTAATATCTTTTTATCCATGTGGAATTTTAAATTAAGATGTAAATTGGCCATTTAACATAGCCATAGGATTCATAATCCTGAAATGTCAAACTCAATAAAGCTTTCCCGCACACAAGGGATTTTCCGGACACACAATGAGAAACCAATCAAGATCTATTCCAAATTACTTTGCTGTCTGTGTGCATGATGGAATTGTCCACTGGGCAAATCCCCAGTGTCTGCACACGATTCATCTTTTACCTGAACGCTTGAGCTCTTCACGCCCGAGTCAGTTCCCCTCTTTCTTTTTACATATGCAAACAGGCCGGCGTCCCAGACAATTGCTCATTCCCCTCTCTTGATCACAGAGGCTTTAAGCAGCAAATAAGCAGTAAATGAAAAGAATGTTTAAGCGAGGCATACAATTTCGAGAGCTGAAAGAAGGTACAGCGATAATGTGTTAATCTGCCTGTGTTAGATGAATCACCTCCAGGGATGGGGAGACCTGGGAAATGGGAAGATTGGGGCTGACAGACACCGAACCAACGCACCTACACAGACTTAAATATCTCACTGGACTCCACAATTAGAAGTAATGGGTATCTGACCTCCTGTAGCAAACCTGTGGTACTATTAAAAATACTTATATTTAGTCTCTGTGCTGTAAATGAATGTTAAAGGTGTATTATACTATTATATCGGATACTATACTATTATTGTGGTATTATATTGGATGTCATATTATACTGATGCCTAGTGGTGTGGATGTATAGTGGCAGTTTGTACAGTGTACCAATCTATTATTTCTTTTTTTTCTGTGAATTAAAGTGTTTTATTATAAGGGGGTTATTGTCATAAAGTGAGTAGCATTCGGACGATCATGTGATCTCGAACGGAGGCCTAATAAATACTGTTAAACCAGCAGCTATGGATGTTAAAGGTGACTTCATATAGGATTAAAAAGTCAGTGGATATGGTCATGTTTTTGGTTACCAAATTTTTTCAAAATACCTTCTTTTTTGTTCTCCAGAAGAAAGAAATTCACAAAGGTTTGAAAAAATTTAGGGTGAGTACATGATGACAAAATGAAACATTTTAAATGAACTATGCCTTTTAAAGTTTTACAAGTTAAACATATATTCACATTTGTATGTATAATATGAGATTGATACAAAATGTCATTACGGTAACAAGCATGACGCTAAAATATTAAATTAACAACATAAGATACATAATGGTAACATGGAAGAAATGTAGTTATTTAAATAACAAAAAAAATTACTCATTACTATTACTTAGAGAATTCTGGGAATGTCAATTTAGCAGTATTTTACTTTACAATTACATTTACACTAACTTTTGGATTACAATTTTCTACTCGTAATGGCGTTTTGAGTTGGGTAAAGGAAAAAAATATTTAAGCATATTTTCATTATTAATTTGTTAATCACATGGAAAAATAGAGAATATTAATGAATAGGAAGTTTGTTATAAAAGTTTTATTATGTTCTAGTTAAAAGCAGAATTGACTTTCTCCCACAGCCCTCAATCAAGTTTGACTTTTGGCTTTTCACAGTAAAAAGTTTGTGCACCTCTGTTAATTTTATTTTATTTTTTCCAACTGTACTCCTGATTTCTTAAGTGGTTAAACTTTTTAATGAGGAAAAACTAAAAATTATGCATTTGGTGAACTGACCATTTTAACCTTCTCACCCAGCAAACTTCACCGAAGAGCCTACAGTATATGAATGTTTTTGTGTCATTAATACACTTTCAAGTGGTCATGTTCTAGTTAACGAGAAACTGTTTAAAATATCCAAAGTGGGTTTTTTTTTCCTGAAATATCTACATCACTCAGTGCAAAACTCTCCAAAGTGGCTGGGGCACTAAGAGTTGATGGGGCCACTCATCTCGTATTGAACTTCCCATTGCAATGGGCTTTCAAACTGAATTACAGCATGAGGCCCATTTATAGGGGCACCTTCATGGAGTCCTGCTGTATCATATTCAATTGTATGATCCATTGACAAAATGCTTTTAAAAGTTCCTCACACTTAAACTTATTTTATTTTTATTTTTTTATTTGTGCTCCCAGAGGCTCCCTTTGGCATTTTTATTTCCTGGCATAAACAAGCAGCAACCCCTAGTTTTGCTTAGATTTAGGGAAATGATGGCAGTTTGTGAAACAGTTTGAGTAGTTTTCTATCAATTTGTCCATTTCAGCATCGACTACAAGAGCATCATCCTGTGTAATGCGGTACGGCATTGTTGCTTTTCTCTTTGCATCAGGAGAATTGAGGCCTGTGAGCTGTTTATGAGACTGTTGATAATGACGCCAAAGCTTCAGTCCACTAGGCCACGCACGGCGAGTCGCTCATTTGTGGCGTGTTTAGCTACGGCGTGGCAGGGGTTCAGTGCTGTCCCTCATTAAAAATATGTCATTAATCATTCTCTGGAAAGTATGTTCAGCAACAAGCATTCGTAGCATGCACATCAGGGACCATAGAATGAAAAACATCGACTTTCTAAAGTTGCTAATAGTTTAAGCGTAAATACCAAACTTTACATTGCGACTAATGTTATTCTAAATAGCGAACATGAATATGTTCGGGCCGCAAAATGAAAGCAGTCAAGAGAGCAGCATTCCCCCATTTGCATGGAAAGCCATTTATAATTCTGGACTTCAGAAATTCCTGTTCAGTGATTTAAGACCTTCAAAACACAACAGCTCATTTAAATAATAATGATCATAAACTATCGCCCAGGGCGGTTCGCATGTACATCAAACATCGCCTTCATAACATGGTAAACAAGAAAACAATGATGGCGGGCCACTTAATTTATGCTGCGAGTATTTTTGTGTTATGTCACTCCACTTTTAATTGACTCTAAAGGCAAGCGTTTCTTTGAGTCGTTGTTTATGATTGATTCTGTCTTTAAAGGAATAACATTGCGGTGGACAGCAATATTCAGACCTCCATTAACCCCGCAGATGTCTGAGCTACTCAAGTATGAACGCATTTGCATTTCTCTTTAGTTTGAAAAGGCATCCGAAGCCGCTAAGACAGACTCATTCTATTAACCGCACTGCCGTCTTTTTTTACAAGCACGCTGCTGTCGACGTACAAATCAATTTGTGTCACTTTGAAAGGCGTTATGATTGCTTGACATCAAAAATATGGGGCAATTAAGATCATCAGGCATGTACCCTTTGCCTTTTTGATGCTGAATATTTTACATTTTTTGATGTATTGGTCTGTAAGCATGCAAGTACAGACCGCAAACAGGCGTTCAATATTCAAACCTCCCCCATCCAACACACACACACACACACACACTTAACCCCAGTGTCCAGTACCATTGAACAATAATGTGAGTATGAGCACATATTCATTAAAAAAAATCCTTATTTCTCATTTTATACAAACAAGGCTGTCTTAAGGAAGCTATGAGAATCTGAAGAATTAAAAATGAGAATTCTGTCATCATTTACTTTCATGTTGCTCCTAACTTTTTCTTTTGTGAAACATGAAAGGAGAAATTCCTAAGATTTAGATTTCAGTCTGTTTTTCCAAATAAAGCTATTGCTGAATACTTATACTGTTTTTTGCATCCTATTTGAAGAAACTGAGTCCTTTTTCAGTGTAATTACCTGGAAACCTTCTTCAAAATGTTCAGTGAAAAAAAAAACATTTTCACATATATATATATATATATATATATACTACTGTTCAAAAATGTTGGGTCAGTAATATATTTAATGGTTTTTAAAGACGTTTCTTCTGCTCATCAAGACTGCATTTATTAGATTAAAAATCCAGAAAAAAACTGTAATATTGTGAAATATTATTTCAATTTAAAATAACTGTTTTCTTTGTGAATATATTTTAAAATGTAATTTATTCCTGTGATACAAAGCATCATTACTCCAGTCTTCAGTGTGACATGATCCTTTCAGAAATCTTTCTAATGTGCTGATTATTATGTTTGTTAATTGTCAATGTTGGAAACAGTTGTGCAGCCAAATATACTTTTTGGAACCTGTGATTTTTTCTTCTTCTTTTTTTCTTAGGATTCTTTGATGAATCAAAACAAAAAAAATATAATCTTTTACCAAATATAAAACATTTCTAAAATGTAAATCTATGCTATATGACGTTTTTGTTCATTTAATTGATCCTTGGTTATTAAAAGTATTAATTTCTTTCAAAGAAGAAAGAATAAGAAAACATTTTTGAACAGTTGTGTAACAGTAAACTACTGTAACAGTAGTTTTGAACATTATTATTAATTTTAAATAAATGATCCTCTTTTTAATGATCAAAGAATCCTAATAAAAAACTATTAAGCAGCTCAACTGTTTCCAAAACTGTTTCCAAAAGGATCATGTGACACTGAAGACTGGAGTAATGATGCTTTGTATCACAGGAATAAATTACATTTTAAAATATATTCACCAAGAAAACAGTTATTTTAAATCGAAATAATATTTCACAATATTACATTTCCTTCTGGATTTTTAATAGAATAAATGCAGCCCTGATGAGCATAAGAAACATCTTTAAAAACCATTAAATATCCCCAAATTTTTTAACGGCAGTGTGTGTGTATGTATTTATTTATATATATATATACACACACACACATACTTAAACTGGTGGTGGTGGTGGTGGGGGGGTTAGGGCAAAAAAATATGCAGCATTTTTCTATGGCAGTCAGGACCAGGTCCATTCGGCGTACAGCACATGGTGAGGCATGGCCAAATAGCAGGTGTCTCTCTGTTCATTGCACTGGGGTGCCTATCAATCATTGCCAATATGACAAGCAGAACCATTTCCATTCTGCTCTCTGCATGTTTTATTCACTGAATATCCATACAAGCCCCCCTCCAAAGCTGTCGTTCACCAGATGTGCCAGAATCTGAAGTTAAACTATATACCCTTATGTTTGTGATGTTGCTATGAAATTTTAAAGAAACATAAATATCTGAACTTTATCCATTACGCTCTACAGCAGGGTTTTCCCAACCTGGGTATCCTGAATGTTACAGGAGATCTCGGCTCGATAAATATAGATATAGTACTGTTCAAAGGTTTTTGGGTGGGAAATAAAATAAGTCTATTAATCTCTGTAAAAAAATTAATAATAATAAAAATAATAATAATAATACAGTAATAACAGTTATAGTGCATTTTTTTAATTTATTTCAAACAGTAATAGCATTTTACACTATTACTGCTATTTCTTTTACTGAAGCTGAATTTTCAGCAGCAATTACTCAAACATTATTTTCTCATGATACTTTAGTGTTTTCCCTGTATAATACAGATTTTGATGCTTTTTAAGACTCATTTTTATTTATTTGTGTTATTTGGTGTTTCCTCTGATTGATAGCCAAAGAGAATATTACTTTACTAATATTTACATTTTTATAAATATATATATATATATATATATATTTTTTTTTTTTTTTTTAAATAATATTTTCACCAACAAAAAATGGTTTTAAATCAGTTATTTGTATCTTTTGTGGTAGCGTGCCAGTTAGAAATATCAGTTTACATTTCCAAACATTATTTTTTTTCAGATAATTGTCACAGAGATCTGATATATATATATATATATATATATATATATAGAGAGAGAGAGAGAGAGAGAGAGAGAGAGAGAGAAATATAGATAGATGTATGTGCATATTTATATGAAGAGTTCATTAGTTCATTAGTGCATAAGCATTGTGTATGCAATGACTCACATCTATGAAAAGTGATGTTGATTAATATATAAGTAGATCATTTAAAAAATTGGTGTAATTAGAAGGACAATGCATGTATTATATATGATTATTATATATATGAGTATAACTCTGATACATTCTTAGAAAGCAGTATGTCATTGTGGATATGAATGGATATAGGACTCATGAATTGCCATGTATTATTGCAAACACAAAGCATGTTTATCATTTTAAACTGCTCATGTAAGACAAACACAGCAATTCTAATGGAAGCCATTGTTCCTGAAGGCTACATTTTGATACAAAAAACGCCTTACTCAAATTAGCCATACATAAGTCAGATATCTTATAATTCAGTTTTATTTTCATTGCTATATTCCGTGTTCCCAGACATTTATATGCAAAGCTTTCCTGTGGAAACACAGAGAGTCTTTAGAGTTGAATAGGATCTTCCCACCAGGCCATTTTTCTTAAATGGCAGATTACTTTACACATCATTGTACATTAAGGCATGGACGCTACACTGAGGTCCCTGCCAAAGATAGAATTCCTGCCTTTGCGGCTTCTGGAAAACATACAAACCACATAGGAGGTGCTGCCATGATTTCCAGTCTATTGCACAGGGCATGTTTGTGACAGAACGCAGTTGCCTTTCGTTAGCATGTATGCATACATACCTCAGTGTTTTGACAGCTGCATGGACATCCTGTTGTCATACACAAGACCTCAGCCCTCAGTTTGAAGAAGTTTCTCTGTCGTTCAACCATCATTCAGCATGAGCTACAGTACACATCATGCTTAAGAACATAGAGGCAGTGGGAGAAACACTGACAGAGAGAGAATCAGCCATGAAATTAAAATTAAAATCTACAAAGAGAGTTGGTTTTGTTTGCTTGCATGTTTGTTTTCTTACCCCATAGATTCTGGATCTTCTTTTGAATGTATGGCAGTCTTGCCAGTAAAGGACTTGGAACTGAATGTCTACTGATGCACTGGTAATAAAGTACTTTGATGGAGAGAGAGAGACGGGTAAGGAAGAAAGACAAATAGAGAGAGAGACAGAAGGAGGGGATTGTGTGTAGGGGGCAGGATACTGAAGGTTAGCTGCATGGCTAAAGGCTAATGTTTATTTGGCGGCTCATAACTAGCCAGAGCCCCACATCTTTAATGCATTACGCCTCACCAGTGGAATCGTCTATTGCCAATTAGTCCTCTGGTTTACCTTGGCTCTCCCAAATGACTGCAAAATGAAAGGTGAAGGCGAACGAGAGAAATGTAAGTTAGTAATTACAGAGGTTTGTGTGGAGGCGGCAGCAGGCTGCAAACGCAGACTCGCCGCCACATCCTCCCAAATTCTGTTGTGCCTGGGCTCTTTCCAGCCCCACGCAAAGGCCCAGCCACTCACCACCGGTAATTATCATCCGGGGCTCGCTAATTAATTTTGTATAATTTCTGTTTGCTTAAGACATTCTGTGCTTATTTATATCTAGCCATCTCTGGCTCACGCTCTACAGAATGCGCTGACTCCCACTGCCTCCAGTTTTGAGCCGGTTATATTTATTCTCCTGGTTTTGATCAACCCAGGCTCACTGGAAATATGTGCCTGTGGTGACATTGCTGCAAAATGATGTTATGTTGCTTTTTGCGTGTTTCGACACTTTAAGAGGCAAATGTCCAGTGAGTGGCGCTAAAACTGCATTCCGTTTTGTTCAAAACAGATGAACAAGAATATAGCAAAGTTATATTGTGGGTTGTATGCATCATAACAACTCGGAAATTAAATGTGTGTGTTTTAGATGTGTGAGATTATCGTTAATCGTGTCTACACCGGGCATGACCGTTGCTATGTTGCATAACAGTTTGAGGCTACACTACACATGTCAAGTTAAAGTTACAGTTTGAATCCATTTTTACTACTGTCAGAAATAAAAACAGACACAGTGTTTCATTGGTTGTTTTATGAACAAACCAGTTTGAAGAATGAAATGCTCAGTAAGTGGCACGTATACGTACATGGAATGCACCCCCCTACACTAAACACTATTAACGTTACCAAAAATAAATGTAAGATAAAAATGCGTTTTGTGAGACAACCATGCTATTTCAACTTGCTCCTACAAGTCTTCAACAAGCTCTTTTATTGTAATTTTGTTTCCTCTCTTTTATCGTTTCACTTTGCATCACATTCTGAATGCTGTATCAGGCACGCTATCAAGCAAGTTTACCATTTAAGAAAAGTAATACATACTATATAAAGTGCCCATTATATGCTATTCTTAAGGTTCCTGCTATTGTTTTAGGAGTCTACTACAATAGGTTTAAATGCATTCTGTCACAACCGAGGAGGCACTTACGTAGGGCTGGCACTGGACGCCACTCAGTAGGAGCAGACTCTGGCGGGGGGCTCTTCCGGCACGTCCTCTGGCAAGCGCTTCTCTATCGGGTCTGTCGGCCGGTTTGTGGACGGAAGGCTGGCTCGGGCCCGTACGCTTCCCAGACACCGGTAGATAGCCTTCCTCCAACACAGTGTCTGGGAGATCCACAGGGCAATGATAAGAGGCCCTGAGTCAGAACAGATGGACAAAGACCGCATCCAGCGTCCAGTGCAACCACTCTTGCCAGCCGACAAATCCCCCCATACGCAAACCCGTAGAGGGAGAGGTCTGTACCAGGGCGCAGAGGTGGGTGGCGAACTCCATCGCTCTTTTTTGGGTCGGTCCTTTTGTCACACTGGCGTGCCATACGGAGAACACAGGAGTTGCGGAGCATGCAATTATCAGACTCGGGAACACAGGATACAACACTGACATTAAGACATATAGGCATACAAGGACTGACTAGAGAAAAACACACTTTAAATACACCTAACCAAATATGAACATACAACACTGACACATTCAAGGTCAGAAAACTCAATTTTTAAAACTATTGTTTTAGAAGTCTACTAGAATAGGTTTATATGCAGTGAAGCTCAAAAAACATATTTTTTCAAAGTATGCATTCAATATTACCTAATTTTCCAACGATTCTCAAACTAATTATTTGAAGCCATTCTAAGATTCAGTCTCTCTAAACCACTCTTTTCCATGAGCTTACTCTGCTCTGATTTATTGGTCAGATGCATTCAGTGCGGGTTGGAAACGATCCACTAATTGCCACAGTTCCTTTTTTCGAATGCTCAATAGAAAATATAAACATTTATTATATATCATATTTACAGGTTGTGATTCAGTGGAGCCAGGAGGTCCAGATAAACTGGGTTTTAAACCATCTTTCAAGAGCAAGTGTTTGTGAATGCCACAATAAACCCCTTAGAGATTAGAGAAGCAGTCATCAGTAAAATGACGAAAACGTGAAAAAGATTGGCGTAGTTTGAAACATTTGAAATGCATAATAGGGGCGCTTAAAAATGTTTTTGCTTACAAAGCATGCACTCTGGTAACAATTTTGTGCAAGAAACCACACAAAAAAGTCTTTATCAATCAAGAATCTGCCATTGTAATAATAATTTATGTGAAAGGGAATCAAATTTGTTGGCGTTTTACTGCCTGATTATTCCAGCTAGAGACTGTAGTGTAATGTATGGATAGCTATGTTTCTGCAAAAAGGTAGGTAGAGGTATGTATATTTAATGAGCCCAGGTTGGTTTTAATGGTGGTATGTAATTGCCACAAAGGTTCAGCAGACATCATGACTGTGTTTTGGGGAGTTTTTGTACATCCTCAGAAGTTCTGTACTCGGCTGTAGACAACCCATTACTTTCTGTTATAGATATTCTGTCTGCAAGAAGCTGCCACCGCTGCACTTACTCTAGCAGACCTTGCGGTGCCAAGTTTTAACGATTTTAATGAAACGATGGGATCGATGGAATATATTTATATCTGTAAAATTGCACACTTTTCACTATTTTTTTAATTGTATGTATTACAGGTCTAATTATACAAGCGTCTGTCAGGCAGCTGATGAGTGTGTGTCATTGCTGGCTGTGGAGCGTATTTCCATACAGCCTGTCAGGGAGGCTTTTTTTTTGCCTGTCTAATGCTGCCCCCCACTGCTTCAATACTGAACATTTATTATCCCATAATTACTCGGGGCCCTCATAGGGGCTGTAGACCGGGTCGCCCGGGTGCACATCTATTATCCTTACCTGTTAATTCATTTGGTGTGACGTAACAAGCGCTCGGTAATAACAAATGTACCAGCGCCCGGCTTTGGCAATTAAAAGCAGCAGGGGGCTCCTATTTTGATGGTCCAAATTGTGACATCCATCATAGGACACAAGCAGTAGCACAGTGGGATGACAGATGCCACCCTGATGGCAAGGCTAACTAACTGCCTGTCCCACTGAAATAACTGTCCTCCCCCACCCTCCCATTCCTACTGCAGCTGCAAATTATCTCATGAAGACTGACCCGTCGGATCAGGGCTCACTATCAGGGGTATCTAGAAAGAGAGACCTGGCGATGGTCTGATTAATTTTAACATCGAAGAGCCAGGGACACTATCTGATAAGTCATCCAAAAACCCTCTGCTAAGAAATGACAGACATTAAAGTTTTCGAAATAGGCAGGGTCCGTACATCTTTTTCGATGTCTCAGTGCGTTCGTTTGTTGCTCTGTTCCAAAACCTTGCAAGCTTCCTGTTTCCTAACAATCATGGAAACTCGGTAAACGACTAATTTGGAAAACTCCACAAAGGCATTAATTTCAAGAGACTGCAGAAATTGATTGTAGTAAATTGGTTCTACCAGGTTGTTAAAGCTAATAAGCATAAATAGTCATAGTACTGGATAAATAGTAGAAATAAATGACATACAATATATACACATTTATTTACAATTAAAAGTTCTGTTTACTGCTTAAAAAGTTTTTTTTTTTTTTTTTTTTCGAAAAAATACTTCTTTTTAAGACTGCATTAAACTGAAAAGTGGCAGTAAAGATGTTTATACTTTCACAAAAGATTACTATTTCAAATAAATGTTGTTCTTTTGAACTTTTATCAAAGGATCCTAAAAAATAATGTTTTGTACAGTTTCCACAAAAAAAGTATGCAGGACAACTGTGTTTTTAAATGTAGTAGGACATATTTGAGCACCAAATCAGCATATTAGAAAGATTTCTGAAGGGTCATGTGACACTGAAAACTGAAATAATGACTGCTTAAAAGAGCTTTGCCATCACCGCAATAAATTCCATTAAATTGTAATAATATCTCACAATATTACTGTTCTTACTCTACATTTGAACAAACAAATGTAATACAATATAATCATATTTTTATTGCTGCAGTTATTATTAATAATTGTATTTATTTATTATTATTTATTTTCTATCATTGTTTGCCTTGTTTAATTAAACTATATTTATGTTTATAATATTTGCAAATCCTTGAAACTTATTTTCTCACTAAGTACAGCACAGTGCATTTTGAGACTGAAGGCAACCATTAGAATTTGCATCATAGCACACTAGGTTTTGGGACAGAGCATGGCTATGTTACCTCAGAGGAGGAGTGATCTCCTAAGCCAGTTTTGCCACTTTAATGCAACTCGTCACATTTGTTCACACGTTTGTGAGTGTGATTATACATTATCTTTGTTTCTTTGCTAGTGGCCTGTATTACCACACACCAGACAGGAGCAGGCTCTGCTTGTTAATGAGCTGTTTATTGTGGCCATAAGAGAGATGTTGCCACTTAAGACGAAGGGGACAAAAGAGCTTGTTTTCATACACAAGTCTGATCAAACGAGGAGGAAACGCAGCGTATAACTCTTGTTTTTATATTCTTCGCATGGCTATATTATAAAACCCACTGCCTCCCAAATCAGCACAGGGCAAAAGCAGACATATGTTGTGAACGCATTACGCAAATACATTCTAGGCACAGGATTTTCTATAATTTACTCCTATTTCCAATATAGTTTATGTTACAATCGGAGAGGAGACCGGGCACCTTTTTAGATTATATGTGACCTGTAGCAAAAACAGGAAATGAGTTTTAGTGATTGCGGGGCCGTAATGACACCCAGTAGCCCCGGAGCCCTAAGGACAAGGGAGCAATTTAATATGTCTGGCACAAGCAATAAACGCCACTTTGATTAATTGCACAGAACATCATCATAAAGTGTAGCGGCGAGGCCTCGGAGGTGCGTTGGCTGGGCCGACTTTGCGAGGATGTTCGCCCTTTCTCATCATTAAGATCATTAATAGGAGGAGCTCCATTTAAAAGCGAGTGGCGGCGTGCACATGATACAGCAGCATCTAAATATTCATGCTAATGATGGCTCTTTCATGAAAGGGCAAACAGAGACATTAAAGAAGACCTGTGGATTTGCTCCTTTGCACCGACCCTGACCTCCTTTGCATTGATAAGAACAACTATAAGAGCACAAAGAGAACTGATTTTTTATTTATTTTTTTCTAACAAAAAGTTTTTTTAACAAAATTCTTTGTTAGGGACTAACGAAAGATCAATAAAGGAAGGTGCAAAGGAAGGAAGCAAGAAGGGAAGGGATATAAAAAATGAAGTAAGCAGTGTAGGATGGAAGGAAGGAAGGACAGAGGGAGGGAAAGAGGTAAGAAATAAAGAATGGATGAAGGAGGGAGGGAGGGAAGAAAGAAGTAAGGATGCAAAGATTCAGGAAAAATGAATGAGTCAGAAAAAGGGATTGATAAGAGGAAAGGGAGGAAGAAAGATGGATGACAGGTGGATGAGAGGAAATGGAAGGGATCACAGAAAGAAGGGGAGAAATATTGGAGGATAAATGGAAGGAAAAATGTTGAGTGTGGGAGAAATGAATAATAAAGGATGGATGAATAAAAGAAAGAAGGGATAGAAGGAAGAAAGGTGAAAGATAGATGTTGGGTGAAAGAAAGGTTCGGAAAGAAAGAGACGTGGGAAAAAATAAGAAAGGAGAGAAGAAGAAAAGGAAGGACAGATAAATGGAAAAGAAAGGAGAAAAAGTATTGATGACGGACGAAACGAAGAAAGAGTCAAGAGACACTTGAGAAATGAGAAGATGGATGAAGGGATGGGGAAAGGAAGAAGGGAAGGAAGAAAAAAGATGGATAATTGGTAAAAAAAAGTATAAATTGAGAGGTGAAGGAAAGAGGAAAATGAATTAATAAACATGGATGGAAGGAAAGAAAGGGATGAAAGAAAGGACGGAATTGACTCCTGGATGAGAAACAATGAAAGGAAAAGGAAAAAAAGACAGAAGAAAGAGAGAAGGAAGGAGAAAGATGGGGTGGATGAAAAAGAATGGAAAGAAAGAGTGAGGGGATGAAAAAAGGAAGGAAGAGGAGAAAGAAGGATTGATGAATGGATGGAAAGAAATAAAGAATACAGGAAGGAAAAATATGGATGGATGGATGGAAGGAAGGAAGGACAAAAATAACAGATGGAAAAACGTGTCCTCGTACCAATATTCTCCTATCACAGGACTCTAATGTAGTAGCAGTCATAAGCAGCAGAGCTTGGCCATGAAAATTTGATCAGATGACAAAACTGGTCTCAGGTCTGTCAACATGTTCCTGTCTGTTTCCTGCTCAGCCTGCCCACACCAGCAGACATTCACACGCTCCTCACACTCCAGAAAACGCCGCAATTACACTCACAAATGTCCCAATGTTTTGAAATATTAACATTTCTCATGGATGGGCGATAATTCTGCATAAATTTATACGGTTTCCCAACGTTTTTCAATTAAATAATTGCAGCCCATGCTGTTACCTCTATTATTTCCCCTCGCCGAATGATTTTTATAACCCAAAAGTGATTTCCCTTCCCCTGCTTTGCAATTTCATCTCCTTTTGTTTCTGCCTGTTCCTAGGCACCCATAAAACCTTCCAGCGGCGTCATCTATCATATTGGTTAGTATTGTACCACTGCCCTGTGGACATAATAATCATTTGTGTTCTTTAATATGCGGTTTTCTGCATATTGTGTTTATCACCGAGTTGTCAGGGAGCCTGGTGTTAAAGGAGTTTCAGAGGTGTTTTGCTTGCTTGTGTGTGTGTGTGTGTGTGTGTTGTTAGTCCCCCTGTGGCAGGCTGTCAGCCCTCTCTGATGGATGGGGATAAAAGGAAAGCTCGGGATGCTGGGGGAACAGGGAAGGTCCAGGCTACAGGATATGGGGCATCACTACACTAGGTTAAGAAATGTGTCAGTTATTGTCTCCACTGCCTTAGGGCACTGCTGGGCCCCGGCAGCCAGAGAGAGAGAGAGAGAGAGACCATCTCCAGCCCCCTCCCTTTCCATCTCCTCTTCATTACCTCCCTCCCTCCCTCCCTTCTTCTCTGTTTTGTTTTCTTTCCTCTCTTGCTCTCCTCTGGTTGTCTGAAAATCCAGGAGAGCTAATTGATAAAAAGGGGGATGTGTTGCGGGCTGGTTTTAATGGGCGCAGGGGGAGGATGATACTTGTTTCCTTTCATTATGTCAAACTTTGAAATTTCTGACATTTACAAAGTTGCCTCTGTACCCCTTCTCCTCCTTCAGACTGCACATACTGGCTTTAAAGTAGTCCATGGGAAGGTGGGGTGGGCGCTTTTATAGCATCGTGGACTTGAGCCAATAAGAATAATGCTGCAAACCTTATTGAGTTCATATGAGGACGTCATATTGTTTGTGACACCGGTGGGATGAAGTGAGGGATGTTATTGTAATGTGAGCAGGCTGTTGTTTGTTGGTTGTATGGTTGAACTGATGCTGGAGGTATGTTTTGGTGTCTGGACACGACATTGTTAATGAAAACAATTTACTAATTAAGAGGGAGGGGTTTTTAGTTTTTTCTTTTTTGTTTGTTCTTCAAGAGTTTGAGGTCATCAAAATTTTTAAAATGTTTTGGAAAAGTATTTTATGTTCTCCAAAGCTGCAATTATTTGATCAAAACTACAGTAAAAATAATAACAATGTTGTGAAACATTATTGCAATTTAAAATGTAAATTTAAAATATATAATTTTAAAATGTAATTTATTTATAATTTAAATTTATTTATAGGCAAAGTCTGAACTTCTACTTCTTTTTTTATGACATTAACTGCTGATTTGCATTTCCACTTATCAAACTGCTTAATTTATTTAGTTAGTTAGTTTAGTTTATTTTTTTAATTTATTTATTTATTTTGTAGAATCCACTGTAAATTATTTCAAGATATTCTGAGGAATAGAAAAGAATGCAATTTCTTTGAAATAAAACTATTTTGTAACCTTATACATGTATTTACTGTGATTTTTATAACTATAAAAATGTGTCTTTTCT
>JAUCMS010000052.1:15056024-15075214 GCA_032357445.1 Enteromius radiatus | reverse complement strand
ATTTTTTTTTTTTTCATTGATTTAATCCCTGGCTTTGCAACTATAAATAATAAATATGGGCATTTCCTCAACCTTTAACTTCATAGGTAGTGACTTAATAATAAAATAATCAATTAATTAATTAATGTAATGATCTAACATTAAATTTGTCTTAATAGCATTTATTTTTGCTACTTTTTATATTAGTTTAATGTTATTTGTATTGCTTTATTCTTGTTTAGGGCCCAGATTGTCAGTCTCAAAATATGGAAAATATGAATAATTACTATGTGTTAAAAATATGTAAATAATCCAATGTGAAATAAACAAAGAATATTACATATTTGTTTAAGTTATACAGATATTTTTATATAATTTGTAAATATATTTTATAAAATGTATTTGTCATATAATGTAATAAAAAAATGCATACATGTGAAAAACAGCACATCGTTTGAAATTTTATGGAAATTATACTGTGGTTAGATATATTTTTTATCATTGCTTTACTTTTTTTTATAATTTTAATAATAAAAAATACAGAATTATTTATTAAATGCAGAATACTCATATTATATATGTAATATCCATTATTCATGGAAAACAATTAAAGAATTGAGAGTATTTTCTAAAAGGCTTTTAAAAAGGTTATAAAAATAAGGTTAAAGAAACACCCAAATAACGCCATGACAGTAGTATCTCACATCTTCGCTGGACCACAATACAACCACAGTACTTTATGATAAGAGCCATGAGAATATGTAAAAAAACAAAAAAAAAGATGCTCCTAAGTTTACTTCAGAGTAACCGTTTTACTGTGAGTCTACAGAAAAAGCATACGACGGCACCTCAGTAGCGCCATATTTGAACACAACTGTGTTTTGAGGAACCATTAAGATGTTCCAAACATCTCCCACACTTTTCCCGGGCAGCGGTATCAAAGCGGCACTGGTGCCCAGTGCAGCTCCGTCCTTTGCCAGTTTTGTCTCTCATTTGTGTATTTGTGTGTGTAAACGCACGCGTCGCGTTTCTGACGGGCTGTCACACCTGTGCGGTACTATCCCTCTTCAAGTCGCCTCGGAGAATAACTTCTTCTGGGAGGCCAAGGTCTGTCTCTTTCATCAGCTCACAATGAAGTCAGCTCCCGTTTCCTCAATGGCTCCTCGGGCATCTGTCACATGGAACCTGGAATATGAGGAGAAATCTTTCAATTAGCGAACAACACCTCATTCAGTTTTCATTCCCCTCCGCCGCCCCCTCCCTAGACAATTAAAGCAGTCATCTTCAGTGACAGCTGGGTTCATCGTCTCAGCCTCTGAATGAGTTCACTTTGCATGTTGTTAATGAGGCTCCTCATGGTGGTTGAGCAGGTACACAGAGCCGCTTCTGACGGTTTGAATTCAGCTCTCGCTGGGCTGCTGCTGCTGTTTTATTCTATTTCGTGAAAGGTTTGCCGGATAATAATTCCCAGTTATTTCTGATGCTTTTTGGCTTCAGACACATATGAAATACATGAAACTGGGGGGGAGGGAGGGGGGGGTCATGCGCGTGTGGGCCCCTCCGTGTGCACGCGCTGTGCCCTGACAGTGTGTGGGGTTGAGTGCATATTTGTGCGTGACATTTCGCTGTGTGTGTGTATGTTTGTGTGTGTGTGTCTGATGACAGAGGCACTGCCGGGCCCCTATAGAACCTGCCCTTTCCACATGCATCAAGCTTCCAGCTCTGACACTCCATCACCCTGAACTCTGACAGCCTCCAAATTGGAAGCACAGGCCCAACCAAGGAAGATATATCATTAACACACACACACTTTATACACACGCAGTATATCCTTCTATCTGTCTGCAGAGCACACATGCACGCAAGTTCATAATTGAACAAATGTATCTTTCTTGGATGTATACAAAATCAGTACTACTCTGTTTTTTAACACCTATTTTTTCCCTATGTATATTCATATATTGAGTCATTTTTCTCAATTGTCTTTCAGTCACATGTGCTCATTCCCTTTACACACACACACACACACACACACACACAAATCAATACTTTTGGCAGGGAGGGGGTTCATATCAACATATAAGTACTCGTCTGTATTCCTTTTTCTCTTTCTCTCTCGTTTTATCACAGGCACACTCAGAGCATTCGTCTTGCCACACTCTATACTGCTTGCTACTCTCTTTTTTTATGAAAGATGAGAAATTTGAATTTTTGTGGCATTTTCACTGTATCTGTTACATACAGATACTATATCTGTATCTGTGTTTCCAACATTTATTTTCAGCAGACATGCATATTTACAAATGTGCAATCATTTCCTAAAACGTAAATTGAAAAAAAGTAGTGATGACTCATCCTGCACTATGCAGATTTTTGGCCAGTCAAATGCTCTCTAAAACTGATAATATTCCTCCACCTTGCTATCATCTTTAAACAACTAATTAGTAAAATCAAATTTTCTTACTGGTTATTTATTTTATTTTATTTTTAGGAGACTCTTAAATGGAGGATCTATTTTATATTTCCCACCCAAACTTTTTTAGACAGATTTCTTTGGATTTATTTTGTTTGTTTTCCTCAACCAGGTTGCCAGGTTTCCGCCACAAAACCAACCCAATTGCTACTCATAAGTAGCCCAATCGCATTTCGAGGGGGTCTCTCTGTAAAATTCGCATTCCATACACGTTTTTTGGGAATTCACCTGGTAAAATTAGTGTTTTAGGTGCTAAATATCATGTTATCATGTTATATATCATAAAAACAATCTGCAGCAAATTTTTTTAAGAAGTCCAATTCCGAGGGAAAACTGAAGACTTGGCAACACCGACACACACTTCAGAATCTTACAGGAAGCAGTAGGTCCTACAGGTACTTTTTGCCTAGTTTTATGAATATTGTGAATTTGGGCATATTACTGTTTTCTCCCTTAGATAAGTATGCATTTTTGGATTCAGCACGTTAATTGTTTCATACCGAATTGCTCAAATAAATGGTTCAGTGACTCACTTACTGTATAAAGGCTTGTCGCCATCTACAGGCGTAAAAATGTAACTTTCGGAAAATAATCACTGAAGAAATCCCACCAGTTCATGCGGGTTTAATAACCATTAGTTAAGATAAACATGTTAAAAAGTTACTGATAATAGTTAAAAATAAAACATAAAAAGATAAATGATGAAAAATAAATAAAAAATTCCCACTGGCTATGCTGCCCATCATCCCTGTTAATTATCATCACCAGGTCAATAGAGCATTTGTTTGTTTATTATTTTAATGAAGAGCTGAATCCCTCTCGCTTTTAAAAGCACGGTGTATTTGATGATGTGTTCATAGATGGGGGGTCAGTTGTTTGGGATGAAACACACTCATTCTTTCAAGTTCTTTCCCCTCCTTGTTCCTTTTTTCCAGCCTCTTGACATGTGTCACATTTTGGAATTCTGCTCTCCCAGGATAAATGCCAGATTACATGGTGTAGTATTTTTATCCTCTCTACATTAAATGAAACAGCTTACAACATCAAAGTGGAGGCACATCACACACATCAGCAAAAAAAAAGAGAAAAAAAATTGAAGAAGGACCATAATATGCTTCCTTTGATCTTCCCCTGCTAATAATTATCCCGGCTACATGCAGGCATTCAAAGTCAGATTTGAATTAATAAGGCGACTGAATCCACAAAATGAAGAGACGTTCTTTAAGTGCTCATTTGAACCCATCAGCTCGGAGATAAACTTGATTATTGACTTTTACGCTTGGTGTATTTTCAGAGAACCAACATGAACAACTGTTGTTTACCTCTGGGAAGGTTAAGAAACAATTGTGTTTTTATTGACAAAGTAATATTGTGAAACTGGCCACATTTTATTAGCTGTAGGTTTAATATCTTCGTAAGTGTAAAAGAAGAATTGTTACAGTGTGTCCTAACCTTGCGCAAAGCAACAGGATTCCAGTGCCCTGAAAACAAAATTTTGCATAATATATACCAATCAGATTTCTCTGTGGGCAGGGTTGTCCATAATATCAACACTATTATTTGCCTTTTTTTTAGACTTTTTTTGTTCTGTTAATAATCACCTCCATATCCTGACCTTAGTGACTGCTTTTAATTGTGCAAGATATTATTTAAGTAATACGCCTGTATTAATTGATTATTATTAAATGAATACTTTTATTTAGCAAGGACAAATTCAGTTGGTCAAAAGTGACAGTAAATCATTTACATTTATTACCAAAAAAAGCTGTTTCTTTGTGCACCAAATCAACATATCTTTCAATGATGACCATGTTAATTTCAAATTTGAATAATATTTATAATATAGCATTTACAAAATATTACTATATATGTTTTTGCTGTATTTCTGGTTTAAAAAATGCAACAGTGTTAAGCAAGCAAGACCTTCAAAACATAAAAAAAGGTTCACAACCCCAGATTTTGAATGGAAGTGTTATTCTAGATAATATAGAAAAATGAAGAATTTATACCCTTATGTACGTAAATGTATTCATTTATGCAAAGCATATGCACTAACATAGTTTGATTAATGCTTAAAGTTAAATTTGCTTTACTAAAATCTGTTTTATTGAACTCATTTAAAGCATATCATACTTTAGGTAAATGAACCACTTATAAAAAATGAAGAAATTTAAGATTAGTATTATATGCTATTCTGAACATATAGTAAATGGTAGCTTCAACTCTGAAAATGTAAAAAAAAAAAAAAATTATACGAGATTAGGATATTATCATTGTTGAATCTGCTTTGTTAAATTTGCTTTTTATTGAACCCTTTGAACTCATTTGCTTAATTCATGTGATGCAGAAATAAGAATGAATTCTGTTGTAATTGCTATATTCAGCACATAATAATTAACTTAACATCA
The DNA here is from genome assembly GCA_032357445.1 of Enteromius radiatus. Classification (NCBI taxonomy): domain Eukaryota; kingdom Metazoa; phylum Chordata; class Actinopteri; order Cypriniformes; family Cyprinidae; genus Enteromius; species Enteromius radiatus. The sequence continues at coordinate 15,070,354 of JAUCMS010000052.1, read as the reverse complement.
AAGCTTGGCAGTTGGAAGCATTTACTCGAAAAGATAATATCCATCTTTCCCTATGGCGTTATAATGAAAGCCATCTTCACAGGAGGAGACCACAAAAACCTTCAACCATGCTAGAAAATTCCTCAACCTGGACGATTATAATGACGTGATTGATTAGTCTCAGATGGTGGCCGTGGTCAAATGTCACTGTCTGGCCTTAGCGGGACCCCCCTCGTCTTAATCAGCACATTACTGTTGGTCTCTGGCTAAAGGAGAGTCCCTGTTTACCTCCTGTCTTAGACACAGTCAAGCAGAACTGGAATAATGCTTTCCCCGCACTGCTGGAAGAATTGAGAATCAATACACTTGTGTTACAAGTCTAAGCTCGGGCCTGAAAGAGGTTGTGTGTTAAGGATAACTGTGTATTTCAACAGTTCCACCAATCAAGGGTCAAATGTCTCTTTGTGGAGACAGTTGGTTCGGTTTTTGTATGGTATATTTGAGCCACAAGAATGTGCAGATTCATTGTAAAAACCTCAAAAGAAGCTCACAAGATGCTGTTGGAGAGGAAAATAGACCTGAGGGAGGAACAGTGAGCTGAAGGAAAGCCCCTTGCTGTCCGCACAGAACTTGAGTCATGATTTTTGCTCGCACTGTATAAATTTCCTTGCTGTACTTCGCTTCCCGCGGAGGTCGTGTGGGGGCATGTCGATTTCATTCTCTTGGCGTGTGGACGGTGCCGGTGCAGAGGCGGTGGAATGAAGTGATTCAAACCAGAAGCTAGATTGCATGGAAATGTCAAACGAGAATGAGTCTTTTTGCAAACTTACTGTAAGTTTGTGGCCTCTTTAGGAAAGGTCACATGACATTTTTATTACCTCAGTGTTTAATGAATGAGATTCAGAAGTCTGAGCTAAACGCTTTAATCAAATAACCTTCAGACTGGAGGTCTATATGCAGAGTTCAATTTGGGAAGACTTGTATTACCAGTGTTAGGTTGGGTTCAGTTTAGGGCACTGAAGCATCATTATGTCTTTTCAGCAAGCATGTGTTCAAAGATGTTTTAGCTCAGATAGGATGGTATCCCTGCAAGCTGTTCACAAGCTTTCTAAACCATATAGCAAATAGAAACCATTATTCGAATTCACCAGTTCTGCACTTTAGTCACCTAATTTGTTATGTTAAAGATTTTCAAATATTTGTTTTGTGGCACTATAAGTGGACTAAACACTGTAAGTAACCAAAATGATATATTCTGATTTGTTCTCATTTATATTTACCAGAAACTAACATTAGTTTAGTTTACTTTATAGTAAGTACTTTATAGTATTTAAAATTATCTGCTGTCATCATTTTAATTTAAGTTTTAATTTGAGTAATTTTGTTGTTTTTAGTCATTTTTATTAATTTGTTTTTAGTAATATTTAGTTTTAGTAATTTAGCTCCAAATTATTTTTCAGTTAGTTGCCAAGGCAACTTAATTAACATTTTTTTTGTGTGTGTTATGTATTTATTTATTTATTTATTTATTTATTTCCACATCAATCAGCAGTAGCACACAAGCAATATTACAAACCAGAAACAAAACAGAAAAAAAACAGACAATAATAACAATAATAAAAGTAAAAGTAACGGCAAGAAAACGCATGCAGATCATTTATCGTAACACATAATGGCGGAAGACAACAATAAATTGTCCAATTTAAATCAACATATTTATTGTAACACTCCGGACTGTTTTTGTCTTTGTTTTCATTCCTCATGTGCTCTGATTTTGTGTGACCTAGTTTCTGTTAATTGTCAATTGTGTTCAGGTGTGCCTTCCTCGTCTGTGTCATTACATCACTATTTAAGGTCCTTTCTGTTTAGTCATTGTTGTCTGGTATTAAGGTTTGTTCGTGTGGTTACCCTGCTTGTCTGTTCCCCTGCCTTGTGGATTAGTAAAAGGATTATTATTGTCACACTCTGCCTCTGTGCTTCACCACACGCAACGCAGGACATTTATACAATCATATAAATAGGAGTATTTAACTTTATAACAAAATGTTCATATTAAATTTTTTTTTTCACCTAATATTTGTTGCCAACAATATTAGGTTTAAGCCTGTTTGGCCAGTGTATTGTATACATATATTGTATGTATGTATGCAAATATTGTGCACAAACATATGCTTAAAATACTCTATAAACTTAAAATAATAACTTCTTTAAAAATTAATAACCGTTTGGAATGAAATGTTGTTCCCTTGCAGATGCACATTAGATTTCATGACAATCAATCCTGCTATAGCTCTGAATGATTCACTATTGTTTAACCATTTGTTGAATTTGTTAATAGACAAACTCTTTTCTGTCAAACTATTTGTGAATGTATAGAGTGAAGCAGCAGCACCTGTGTATGAGTGTTTCTATCAGCATAAAATTACAAACCATAGGTCCCAATTTTCATATAAAAATTTAAAGCAAAGTATAGAGTTGTAACTGTGCGTTACACTTGTTTTTTATTTCTCTTTGAACTAAATCAGCCAGTGCAGCGCAAGCAAACCGAAGCTCGGTTTGAGCCACCCGGCATTGCTACATCAACAGGAACGTAAACACAGAGCGCTCCATGTGGTTTTGGCTCGGTCGCGGCCTGATCATTATACGCTTTGATCATCTAAACCTGGAGAATGCAGACAAACCGCTCCCTCCTCCAGTTTTCTCTCTTTAGCTCCAACAGCCAGTTACTGGTACTTAAATAGGCAGCATATTAGCATAAATTAGACTGCATGAATTTTTTAAAACCACAGCATGTCGTACTGAGGTTGACAAATAGTCAAGTCGGTGATTTAGAAACTGTGCGGTGGCGTAAGCAAAGACAGCGGGGCGTCACCAGCAGATGGGAATTTCAGCAAACAAGTCGTGTAATGATGAAACAGAAGCAAGGACATGTTTTGGTGTCTCTTTTTATTTTTTTTTTAAGAGTCATTTGCTTTTATTATCCAAGTCATCTCCTTGACATCCAAGTGTGGGTGACTCGTACGAAGCTTTGAAAAAATCAGAGGTGTCGGCGCAAATACATAAACATGAAAATCAAAATACGAACCAATGCAAACAATCACAAGTGTCCTCACCGCGGCCCGCTTCCTCAGCTCGAGTGATCGGGTCTCGTTCGCAGGGGGGCCAACCTTATTACCATTGTGCTTTCCAATTCGTCTCAGACCGGGTATCCAAGCCTGTTTAGCCACAACACACTGTAAATGTAGAAGGGATGCTGGGATGGCCAGTCACCCACTGAGAGCCAGCTGTGATTTTTAGATTGCAATTCTCCAGCTGTGCCGCCCCCATCGAAATCGGCTCTTTGTTGTCGACGAAAAGTGCACATCCATGAAAATAGAGTCGAGCGGACCCCTCAGAGAGAGGACAAAGACAAACCGGTTCAAAGTTTGGGCCGGGGAAACGAGAAAGACATTCAACCTTTCGTACACGCGCTTTTATGTTTGCGTTTGTGTGTGTGAGGGATTACCGCACTCGAAACAAAATGGCCGCTTCACAAGCCTGAGAGCACACCGCCTAACTGGATTGTTGAAGCGTTTGCAGTGAATGCTCAAGAGCTGACCTTTGGGGCCAGTGATCGATACGGGGATATTTTGCGCGTTCATTGGTGGGCCTGTGAAGAGACGGCCGGCTCTCGGGCTGGAGGGAGTTCTCGTCGGCCTGAAGGCTGAACGAAGTGGAGAGGTGGGGGCAAGTGGAGATGCTAGAGAGACTGATTTCATTCAGCGTGCCTTTTAGGTAAAATCAATAATGATCTATTCATTGAGTGTCTTGCGCATGGTGTGGGCTGCCTTCTCCAATAATACCTGACAAAGAGCAGGAGGCCTCTAAACACCGACCAAGTCAAGCTGTAATGAAACCGGCTCTCACAGGTCCTTAACTGAGGCTGATATTAGCTTTGTGTAGACGGCTGTGCTTCAGTGCTCAGGCCTGACCCGGGCCCTTGGGGAGCCCTGGGAGTCACACTGACTCAATTCGGTGCTTACTCACACTGACTCAGCTCCGAGGGAGCAACCGGTTAAGCATGACACACTTAAACTTAACTTGACCTTATTTTCTACTTGGGAGCATTGACTGTTAAAGACTCACTTCGTTTTGGAGTTGTGCATCAGTTGTGCAAGTTAGAAGCTCTTTTTTCTTTTTTTGGAGCTCTGCTGTTGTAACCTTTGACCCGTGTGGCCTGACATAGCGGCACCTGTGTTCAGATAAAGACAGGTTTACAGCTATGCAATTCTCCAAGTCCTGTTTACTGTAGATTGATATATCAATCACAATGCAAGGGTATACTTTCCTCAATCTTATGTACTATATACTGTATATACTGTATAATAATCTTTATCAAGCTATGTGTGTGTGTGTGTGTGTGTGTCTATATATATATATATATATATATATATATATATATATATAAAACATAATTTAAACTAATTTATATAAATAATGCATTATAAAAAAAGTATGTTTAGTTTAGATTATAGTTTTTGGAGGGTATGTGTATGGAAATGTAATATAAAATTAATTAATTTTCAAAAAATAATTTTTTACAAGAATAATTCATTATTATTATTATTATTATTAACTATATTTGATAGTATTAATAATTAATCATATAAATGTTGGGAGTTTTTTTATGATTAAAATATTTTTTTCCATAAAACATGTAATTTTTTTATATATATATATATATATATAGTCTTGATTACAGGAGTCTCAGTGTGCCTTCTGTTGTTTAACATCCATGTAGCCTTTTTAAAATGAACCATCAAAGCGATGTTGCTTGTAAAACCTTCAAAATGGCCTTTCTGTCTGGTCCTGCCTTGTTCTCAATTAAACATCATATTCCAGCACAATTAATGAGCTTTAGAGGTTCTCTTTTTCATTAGAGGATTTTCTTGTCTCTGAAATTGGCTATCCAAGCCACCCCTTATAAGCATGATGTTTTCATTATGCCTTCCAGCCAGCCCATTTTGTGGCCGTATTATTTTAATTGTTTCACTTAGATGGTGTATAACATTAATAATTAAGTCTAAATGTAGAGTGATAAGAGCTTTATGATCCTTCAGGCCCACTGGCTCAGTTATTATATTGTGTAGCTCTCTTTTGAAGTAATTAATGCAATGATTGAGGTTACACACAAACACACACAAACTGATTGTTGATGTGGTGTTTGGCCTCTGACAGAGTGCTGCATTAGAGGGACTGACAGGGTCTCTTTGGACTCCCAAGTGGAAGTATAAATTAACCATCATTATGTAGTCCAATCACAAGTGAAGATGGATCTTAGGCTTTCACCTTCTGGGTTCACTGGGGCAAACTCATCAAAATGTCTCTGTAAAACGTGAAAAATAAGAAGATTGTTGTTGTTGCTGTTTAACTTGATTAGAGTGATGTTTCACATTTGAAGAAAGTGTTTGTCATTATTTATTTATGTGTGAAATGACAACTTTCGGTAGATTTTCACAAGTCCAGTTGTTTCACAGATCACATTACGCTATTTGTGAAGTCCTTGATTTTAATTTGTTGAGACAGGTTCTGTGCCTCAGTGATTTTTATAAAGCTGTGCAAGTTGCATTGTTGAGCTAGTAGGTGATGCTAAGTGACCGTCTTTATAAGTGAGTCACAGAATCAGAAAACTAAATTGATTTGTTCGAAACACTTTATTCATTCAGGAACTAGTTGAATCAGCTTTGTTTTAAACCATTTGCATTGGTGGCTCATAATGGACAATGTAACTGTATAAGATGTAAGTAACTGGTTATATTCATTTATAGTGCAGTCTTTGAAAAAAAAAACAATATAAAGTGTAGAGAGAGAGAGATTTTTTTAAACTACTACACTTTATACAATTTTTTTTTTTTATTAATTATTAACTAATTTTTTTTTTTTTTTTTTTTTTGCTATAACACAGTCCAAATTTTATTTAAAATTAACTACTCTATCTGTTAACTACTCATATATGCTATATATATTAATACATGTGTGTGTTTTTGCACTTTCCTAAATTCCCAGCTGAGATTTCATCTGCTGTTGTGTTGTGAGTTGAGGTGTTTTTAAAAATATGCTGGTTTTCAGACCAAAAGGGTCCAAGGTTTGTTTCTTTGCCCATTTGAAATGGAAAGTAGTGGGAGGAGGGAGAGAAGCAGAAAGGGGGAAGGAAAGCGTGTTTGATGAAAGGCGAAAATGAAAGCAGTGTGTTGGTGGGACACCATTATAGCCTCAGGCAGGCTGATGAAGTGCTTGGCTTATTAACAGATCCATTTAAAAAAAAAAAGTGTGGTCTAGCACGCACAATCTGCTGAGAGATAGCAGTGCCATGGCCAAGCTGTGACCAGACCTTTACAACACAGGCTTGCTGGCCCTTAATGAGCTTGGCCTTGACACACAGAGATACACACACACACACACACAAACATGTAAACTGGCCTTCATCTCTCTCTAGCTTCATTATTAGGCATTACAATATGGCTAAAGCTCTGAATCATTTGGTACAGTTGTGGGAAATTAACAAAATATATATTTAAATATATATATTAAGCAGTCACTTTTATCTAAAGCGACATATGTTGCATTCAAGGTACACGTTTTATTCTCTGGGAAAGAACCCATGACCTTCACATCACAAAAGCTGCACACTATTATATGAGTTACAGGAATTCTGTAACAAAGCAGACTAAATAAAATACATTTTTCCAAACCCATAAGACATGGGACATAAATTAAAATATTTCTGATGAAATCAGAGAGCCATCTCTCCCTCCATAGACAGCAACACAACTGAAGTGATCCAGAAACGTAGTAAAACGGCATGAGGGTGAGTAATTAATGACAGAATTTTCATTTTTGGGTAAGCTAAACCTTTATCAAACCCTAAATACATATCAATAAATATGTATCGGTAATAACAAAAGCAATTATTATTAGCCACAACTGTGGCAGACAAAAGCACCTCAGCTGAATTTTGTCTATTCACTGTGTTCATTCAGCTCCAGACCAACAGCTTCAGAGCAGATAACTTCTCTTACTTCAGTTTATAGGTCTACCTGGCACCGGAAGTAAGTGTTTTTGCCTGACAGTAAAATCAATGTTCTCCTCCACGCTACAGCAGAGGCTCAACAGGCTCTGAGTGCACTGAAATAAACAGCAGGGCTCTTCATGGGCTGAAACAGCTCATAGGTCCTTCCTTACATTGTACAGAAACCAGCAGATGACTCTGTGTACAGTATGTTCTTCTTATATTCAGTCTCACCACATTTTAAAGATACACGAGGGGTCAGCGCTGATACAGTGGGTAAGTCTTTAGGTAAGGTAATATGCACCGTCTAATCAAACATGCAAAACCACTGAAATGAGGTGAGGGCGCTGGTAATGATGAAGTATGTTCGGTTGATATTTTCTGCAAATACTGCTTTTCTTCCCAGTTGTAAATCTATTAAGGCCCTACAGAAAGTCATGAATTCATTAACGCAGTTCCAGTTACGAGATCCTCTCAGGTTTTTTGAGAAAAATGTAAACAATGTTTTCCATATGGTCTTGAGTGGAACATTAAGTGAGAGTCCATTAACATCTAGATAGTAAAGTAATGGATTTTTTTTCCTGCACCTACATGTGAGTGTACACATCTTGATAACTGATTTAAATAAATATATATATATATATATATATATATCAATAAATAAAAAAACATTATTTTTAAATTGTGTATGTGTGTTATGTGGTTTATGAGGACATAAATTTGCATAATGACATGGGTATGACATAGGTATTACAATATGGTGATATGTGATAAGGTGGTCATTTTCCGTGTCCCCATAATTCAAAAGGCTTAAAAAACATACTAAATGGTGTTTTTTAGTGTATGCAAGTATATACATGTTAATCATAAATTAAACAAATTTATTCATAAATAGTATAAATATTAAGTATATAGGGTGTGTGTGTGTGTGTGTGTTTGTGTGAATATATATATATATATATACTTGTTTGTTTGTTTTGTTTTGGGGTTTTTTGTTTGTTTGTTTTTGTTTTTTTACCATATAATCAAATTTGTATGACAAGATGTATGATGATGTCAGGACAGTTATATTTCCATATTTTATCTTACACCCACCCGTTAAAAATATTACAATGAAATTTAATTTGGAAAAATGAATCACATAGAAGATGTGTATTCGGGTCATTGTACATACGAATATTTTTAAATAAATTAATAGATTTGCTTTATAATAGCATCAAATATCCATTTCATAATTCCTATGAGTTAAAAATTTCTGTTTTGTTGTTGTGGTTGTTGTTGTTTTTGGTGGTGGTGGTGGTAGGGGGGTATTAACCAGTCCTATTCATTTTTCCTCCCCTTCATCCTCTCCTTCCCATAATTCAGTGCTTTTACTTACAATCTCTGAACAGATGGATTCACAGCGCCACAGAGAACAAGAGGGTCACTCTGTTCTATCACTTCTGTTTGAAGAAGAGAAAAAAAAACATAAAAAGCAGGAGTTCAGAGTGTACTTGAGTGTAAAATCACATTCTGATGTGCTCGGGCAGCTTCCTCCTCTCATGTACCGGAGTAAATTAAAACCTCCCTCACTCTTCCCTTCGGTCAGATACAGATTATGGTCCTGTTTGAAAGCCCTGCTATTGCTCCACACAAGTGCTTCCATCTGATCGCTTGCTTTGTTTATGGGTCAACACATTGTCTTGCCCGCAGAGCACAAATGTCTTCTGCTCCATCTTCAGACTGAGAGCATCTTCCAGAGATTGATGCACTTGATACGCATAATAAGGAGCATCTATCTGCCGATTGTCTGGTTTCTTTGAATCGTACCTCAACTGAGGCTTTCTCAGCTTTTAGGCCCTTTAAAGAATCAAATAATTTATGAGGGTCTAAGTATGTTTTCTAATGCTGGATTCATTGAGAGGATCAAATGAGCTTTGCATGTACGGCTCAATAAAAGATGTGTGCTCTATGGAGGCACAAAGTGATTTCAATATCTACAAGATGTTTTCAGATGGATTCAGGCTTGGTATTTAGCTTAAGTGCATTTTTCTTCCATTAGTTGCTTCTATTAAGAGCAGGGTAGGAAACATGAGATTGTGTGTGCCTTTTTAAGTTCTGTCTTTATTTACTCATCTCTATGACATTTTTTTTTTCCTGGAACACAGAAGGAGAAGGTTTGAAGGACGTGCATATTGATATTCTCAATACAATAAAGTAAATTAATATATAGGGACTGCAATCTTTCATTGTATGGGAAAAAATGAAAAAGCTGACTAAAACATTACAAAAATGTGCAATAATCAGGTTTTTTGCAGACATATTTTGTTAGATGGTTTATTGTCTCATGTACACTAAATAAAAATAAATAAATTGCTGAAAATGTACACATCCTCATGAAATCTTATATATTTATTTTTTCTTCTTTGGAAGAGATTTGGAGAAATTTCTGCCTTACATTACTTGCTCACCAATGCATCCTGAATGGGTGCCGTCAGAATGAGAGATAAAATAAATGATCACAATTATACACAACATTAATTTATGGATTCCAGTCCATCAATAAATATCTTGTCAAGTGAAATGTGTGCTTGCAATACCACTTGTGGATTATTGTGATAGTATATTCTTTTTAAACTCTTATTCTGACGGCACCCATTCACTGCAGAGGATTTGTTGGCGAGCAAGTGATGTAAAGCTAAATTTCTAAAATCTATTCCAATGGTGAACATTTTTCAGAGAATTATTCCTTTAATGCACACAGCAATGAATGTAGAAGAGCGATATCTGGTTTATCGAAAAAAAATGACTCTTTTGAACCAGTTCAATTAACGTGTTAGTCATAACGATTCACTTTTAAGTTAGTGGCTTGAATCACTCTCAGTCAGTAAATCATTCAGAGCTGTTCACAACTGACACACTAGTTATTTTTAGTCCTTCCAAAAACAATTTGACTACTGGTTAACTTTGTTTACTAACTTTTACATAAACATGCATATTCATAATAGAGTTTGGTATATAAATTATTAATGGCAAAAGGTAATTATCCTATCTGCCACGTCTCTCACCACTACATTATTTTTAGTTTAATATTCTCTACTTTTCCGAGAACAGGGCAGCCTTCTCTAAAAACCCTGTGTCAGATTTCAGAACTGTAACTGATTTGTATGTCTCTCTTACTAAAGCTTCAGAATGTTTAAGACCGCACATGCTAATTAATGTTTATTTTAATTGCAGTGCATTTAAATTTCTTTTGGAGAATAAATAGAAGTGATGCTATTTAAAACCATTTGAAGAGAATTTCTTTGAGCTGACAGGAAAACTAATATTTACAGACGTTTTTAGGGCACATTTGCTGCCTGGGACTCTCAATGCAAGGAAAATGCTCATTACCATATATTATGATTTAGAAAGATATGCAAACGAGCTGCCATAATTAAAAGCAATGTGTAATCTTCTCCACATTCCTAAGCACAAGTGCCACAGCACTGTCAAGAGGGAATTAGCAAAACACGAGCACCCAAATCTGAACTTTTCTCGTCTGGAATGCAGTGTGCTAATGATCTCTGCACTGAGCATTAATTAGGTTTTAAGCTTGTGCCTTAGTTTAGCTTTTTAACCCAAATAAAAAAATATGAGACATTCGTGAGGTGAGACATGGACCCTCTTAGACTCATGGAGTTGCTGGTGTGTTTTGGTGAAAGTGCTCATAAACACACGTGAGCGTCAGATGTTGATGTGTGTCATTAGGATTGATGATCAGGGCGAGTGAAGATGCACGTCAGTCCTCGTGCCTGTGAACCCAAACAGTCTCTGCAAGCCGTTCAAGAGCCGTCAAACCCACTTCAATTCTGTATTTTCTTCAATTTACTGTCATCTGAACAGAGCCTGCTCACAGCTGAGCCCTTTCACATTTAATTGCTCTCTCTCCCTCTTTTTTCCTTTCTTTTTCTTTATTTCTTTTGTCCCTCCGTGAGTCTGTCAGTCCGTCCGTCCGTCTCTCTGTCTGACTGTCTGTTTGTCTATCCATCAGTCTGTCTGTCTATCTATCTATCTATCCGTCTGTCTAGTTGTTCATTCATTTGTTTGTCCATCTACCTATCTTGCTGTCTGTGTTTGTCTATCTATCTATCTATCTATCTATCTATCTATCTATCTATCTATCTATCTATCAAGTTGGTCATTCGTCAGTCTGTCTGTCTCATCTCTCTATTTGTCTGTCTTTCTGTCTATCTATCTATCGTTCTATCTGTCTGTCTGTCTGTCTGTCTATCGATCTGTCACGTATCTGTAACTCAATTCCATGTCCAAGTCTGTGAAACAGAGCGAAAAAGAGAACTGACGGCAGCACATGACAGCGGCCTGTTCCTCTCCTGACCTTTCAGAGACCTCCCATCATGTTCAAACTCCCCACAGTCACCCTCTGCAGCCGATCCCTGCGCTACACGCCAGCTCCGTGCGTCGGGCCAGCTGTGTACCGCGCTCCACCTAAATATACCAAGTCAGCAGCCGCATTCATGGCTCAGTATAGGCTGGTGGGCTGAGGCATGTGTGCGCTTTCGCTGGCTCAGCCGTAACATGTGGAACAATTAACAAACTGTGATGAGAGATGTGCGTTCAAAAGTTGACAAATGGGGGGAAAACGAAAAAGACCGCATTGCCTTTTCTACAAATGGAAAACAACTGGCTGTGTGAGCCAGCCAGCAGAGAGAAAAATTCTCGCTCTATATTAGTTACAGACGAATACCACTGGCTCAGGAAAAATATCATAGCCTGCACATGTTCAGACAACAGCGAAGTCTGTGTAAAGTGGTGTGAATTGCTGTTTGTTTATGTGTGGATATGTTGTCAATAAAAAGCTTGGCGTGGATGCAGTCTCAACACGTATATACTGTATGTACACTGTATGTTTGCGTGAACGATTTGGCATGTTAACTGAGTTTGTAGGCAGGTCTATGGATAGATAGCTTACAAAATATGGCTTATACTAGAACAGTGTTGTAAATTTAGATATGTAATGGTTCCAGCATGCTCCATGTGGTTCGGAGTGACTCCAGACAGAATAGACAAATGCACTGTAATACGGTGTCTCAATAAAGACATTTAAAGTATCTGGAACACTCATTGTGCTTATCAGATTTTCCAGCCTCTGGGCTTCCTTTTTTTTTTGCCCTTAATAGCTGGAGGAGAATTTAAAGGGACAGTTCATGTACAGTAAAATGCTAATTCTGTCATAACTTACTAACATATCTTAAAATAGACCAACAATACACTTGTACATTATAGTCCAACGCTTATTAAGTATTTTTTTATTTTGTCATGATAAGCATTCATCTGCACCAAAGTTATGACATCTGGAATTCAGAAAGAATTTTAAAAGCTGTAAAAAATTTAGTTTTTTGTTTTTGTTTTTTTCCCTCAAAACTGTAAATGTAACATTGTATGTATGTAAAATGATTATCGGACTGTTTTTCAATACCTTTTTCAGTCCAAATGTCATGTTTAATTAAAAGTTAATCAAAATGTTAGCATTTTCTGCATGAAACTTTTGTGAAACAGCTCTTTTTTTCATTAGGAATCGATCCTAGTTCAGTATCAGAGAGGCTGACGCCATTATTTTGACTCAAACTTCAATAAGAGTTATATTTTCAGCGAGTAAGAAGTCATGAAGATTAATTAATGGTGCTTTTTATCCTTTTTGAAGCTTGACGGATGATCTTATGCTGAACTGTCCCTTTTAAGTTTTGCCTGTTTTTTAAATTCAAAGTTTTGCAAACGTTTTTTTTTAAGATTTAAAAGATCTGTCATGATGTGCTCACAGACGATAACCGCATATCGTCTTAGCGCCAATGGCTGTAAATTGGTCTACACATGACTAAGTAGGTTTATTTCATAATTCTCATAAAGCAATTTAATCTTACCTTACACTTCATCAAGAAACATAGAAAGAGGGTTTAATGAGAGGGATATTTCATCATTTCTCATTTACCCCGCATGGCGGTACAAAAAAGGGGATGAGAAATGAAATGAAACGGAGCATTTTTAATTATGATCATTCTGATCTCAGCAAACATGTTCCTTGTGGAATTAGTTGGAGCAATTAAAATGTAATTTATGTTCCTTTCAGCATACAGCGAGTGTTGATTTAAAGCTCAGCTAGCATGCACTGTTTGTTCCAGTACAGCTTTATGGGGCCTAATTAGCAGTGGTTAGCCAGGACTGCTAGCTGTCCAAACAAACTAAATACTGTTGGCCAATAAGACATACTGAGATGTGTGGAGGCTGGTCTCTAAACGTGTGTCTGTAAACCAATCAGCCTCACTGTGGTTACATTGATTAGTGTCTGGCTGAGTGCGTGTGAGTTTGTGTGTTTATGTGGGTGTGCCGCTCCACATTTAAAATTAAGCCGAGTTTGTGACTGAGTACATGAGAGGAGAAGAGGGGGAAGAAAATTCTTCTAGAGAGAAACCCAAAGCTGTATAATTATCCACACGCACACACACCGGATCAAGTTTCTCTTTAAAAAGCAACCGATTATTGTAATGTGTGTGGTTGAAAACAAATTCCTGAAAAGAGATGGATTTTCCTTATAAACACAAATACTTTTCCAGCAGCAATCAGGAGCGGTGCAGTGTATTATTGGAAATCTTTGTCTGGTCGAGGTTGGCAATGTAAAATAGCAGAATTATAGATGTGTCACAGGTTTAACATTCAAATATAAAATATGTGCCTTTAAATAGTCAAAATTAGACACTATCAAAGTTTTATTGGTGCTCTTACTAAATGCCTTGAAGACTTGTAAACCTGGAATTAACCGCATATTATTTTGCTGTTCATTCGTTTAATTTACGGATGCTGTACCCCTTTCACCCTAACGTTAACTAAACCTTAATGCAGCATAAATAAGCACAAACAGCACAAATATGTACATGAGCAAAAAAAAAAAAAAGTGAGAACAGGGATATTGAAATAGAAGAGGAGTGGGATGTGCCTCTGTTTAGAATGCATTGGCACACACACACACACATATATATATATATATATATATATATATATATTAGTGCTGTAATCATATCCAAAATAAAAGTTTTTGTAAACCTAATTTATGTGTGTATACTGTGTATATTTATTATGTTTAATAAAAATGGGTTGCATTTATAAATTAAATAAATGTATGTATTGATATAAAATATAAGAATCTAAATAAATAATGTAACGTGTATGCATGTAAATATTAAAAAATATACTGTATGTGTGTGTATTTATATATACATATACCCAGTACACATATGTACATTGTGTAAACAAAAATGTTTATTATGCA
>JAUCMS010000052.1:15035566-15052454 GCA_032357445.1 Enteromius radiatus | reverse complement strand
AGTCCAATCAGTATAATCAAACACAGCTGGACTCAAACGAAGGTGTAGAACCATCTCAAGGATGATCAGAAGAAATGAACAGCTGAGTTAAATATATGAGGGTCACAGCAAAGGGTCTGAATACTTAGGACCATGTGATATTTCAGTTTTTCCTTTTTTAATAGGTCTGCAAAAAATGTCAACAATTCTGTGTTTTTCTGTCAATATGGGGTGCTGTGTGTACATTAATGAGGAAAAAAATAACTTTAATGATTTTAGCAAATGGCTGCAATATACCAAAGAGTAAAAAAATTAAGGGGGGCTGAATACTTTCTGTATCCACTGTATATACACACACAGTGTATGTATATATATATCTATCTCACACACACGCACACACATAAATCTGAGAATAATAAGAATAATTCAATTCATTCACTACTAATTAATGCCCCCCTTGCTTACTATTTCAAGATGTACAAAACTTTGTAATTAAAGAGGAACAATATCAATATTAGTTTCTTATGAATATGTGAATAATTCTTCAATAAAAATTAGACATTATTTTCAAATTGACTAATGTTGACTTTTAAACGTGTGTGTATACATGTGTGCATTTGTGTGTTTGTGCATGTGGGTGTACATATATTTAAACAGACATGCACATTTCATATGTACTTATATTACATTAAGTAATTAAATGAATACAACATGATTTACTAAAATGAGGGAATGAATTACCAAATTATGGGATGTTTAATATTCCCAATTTTTCGTAGTAAAGCCATTTTTGTTTTTGTATAAAATTGTTCAATTTTATAATTGTATGTAACATTAAAGTAGAAAGACATTACTTTTAGTTGTTTACACAAAAAGCATGTGTCCCACTTAATGGAAATGCTACTATTTGGCAGATTTATTTATTTATTTATTTTTTAATAATTCACTGGCAGAAATGTTTATATGAATCTATGGGCCGCTTACTAATTAATTTTCCAAATGCTGTACCATGAAAGCATGGCAAAGTTTTGCCGCCCTATTTCCAACCAATACAGTAGCTCTTGGCCACACAGCCATATGCTCAGAGACAAGCAGTCAGTCCTGTCTGTCAGAGGCTGTAGCGTGGCAGAGTCAAGCTGTCTCCTCCTGAGTTTCTCTGTCCTCCTTTTGTTTAGCACTGTGTTCTCTATATAGCTGTTGAGCATCAGCAAGACTCCAGCCTGACCTTTGCCGGTAATCCTTATAAAACATAAATGCATGATATCTCCGCTTCTCTGTCTCGCTCACTCTGTCTCTACATAAGACCACCCCACGGCCCTCATTACAAGCATCCCACTGCCAGCCGATGTCACTGTCTAATTACAATCACCCTTGATCTGCTAGATCATGACGTGAGACCTGCAGCTCACCGGCGTGCAGTGCCGAGGGTCTTTTCCCCGCAGGCGGTGTGCTGAGACGGGCCGACAGGACTGATGAGCACGCCGCTTGCGGCTCTCCCTCCACGCTGCACCGCGAGCCGACAGGCGGAGGATCATTAGTGAACCAGCTGTTAACAAGCAGCGACAGGACAGCCAATATCACTTCCTGTGTGAGTGACACGCCGTGGGTGGCCAGGTGGGCACAAGTTCATCTGAGTTAAAACTCCAAATCACCTGCTTTGCCAAGTTTTCAAAAAGAAGCAATAATTAAACAGCAAATGAAAGAAAAGAATTGATAACCAAAAGGTATTATCAAATAATTATTTTATAGTTATGTAAGCCTAATGAAAGTTGTGTAACTAAAATGATTTTTTTTTTCCCTTAGCTTTTATGCACCTGTCTAGAATTTTTTCAGGTTCATTGATTTATTGTTATATAAATTATTATGATCATGTTAGTGCCAAATTATAAATCATGATTAATAAAAAATAATAATAATAATAATAAGATTATAAGAAGACACACATATCCTGAAAATATTTACATGTATATACATTTATATTTATATTCTTATATTTTATATTCTATCTACATATTTAATATATAAACATAACATACTTCTCTTAAATATATACGTGCATGTATACACATTACACACACATATTTTATTTAAAGATTTTTTTTTTAATTTTGGATGCAATTATTTGCGATTAATTGTGTGACATCACTATAAGTCTGATGAAAGTCATATGGCTTTTTTCATATTTAATGTTATAAATTTATTCATTTACTCACCCTTCTTTTAAAGAATAGTCTGGGTTACAGTCTTCATATATATCTATATAGTTTTAAAATCAATCAATTTTTAGTTTGAAGATTTAATGACTTTAGTTTCTCAAAATCTTTTTTTTTTCCTTTCAGTTTTAGTTTTTTAAAGCTATACAATATCTTTGCGTACATTTTAATGTCAATGTTGCAAAAATGATTGGCTCTCATGAGTCATGTGATCAGAAGCTTTCCACATTAATAGCGCCACATTTGATATAAAAGCTACACCAGAGATTTTTAGCAAATGATGTATTAAATCTCAGTTTGTTCCTCATACAATGTTGTTTATGGTTTGAGAGGACTTTAAATATATTGCATGAGTCTACTGGACCACATTTATTGTACTTTTTTTGTTATTTTAGTGCTTGCCAGCTCCAGCCCCTATCCGGAAAAAAAGGCAGGATGTTTTTAAAACAATTCTCCTTTTAAAAAAATGACATGGATTTAGTATGACATGAGGGTGAGTCAATAATGAGACAATTTTAATTTTTAGTTGAACTATCGATTTAATCAGTGTATTAAATGCAGGTTGTAGTTAGTTTTCACATATTAAGCAACAGTGTGTTTGTGCATGCCTGTGTGTAAGTGTGAGTGTGTGTGTGTGAAAAGAAAGAGAGAGATTAGAAATGATGGTATGACACTCTCCCATCAGGACAAAATCCATCACTGTCAGAGGTAGCAGACTAAGAGTAGCAGAGCTCCCAGACCACAGATTCAATTTCACTCCCTTGAGCCGTTCAGCCCTGCCCACGCGAACAGACACCTTCCATCTGAATAATAGCTCCGCATAGATTTGAATTTTCACTCTGCACTCCAGAGCAAGGCCACAGTCCAAGTCTAACTTTAGGAGTTTTGTTCTAACACACCCCCCTTCTCTCACACCAATATATGAAAACGTAAACAGCTCATTTGTTACAGAGTTAGTGCAGCAGGTCTTATTCATTGCAAATGCATGATACCATTCAGGATAACTAATCACTGTAGACTCATGTTCTATTATAATCAGATATTATAATTCACGCAGGCCCATGATTAGGCTTACAAATGCTGTTTGGTTTCCAATCAAATGCCAGCTACAGGGTCCACCAGACGCCAGCTCTGTGGAGTGTGATTGAGTGGACAGACATGCTTGACAGATTTGAAATTACAACTGGAGTGCGCGATCAAAGATTTAAGGTCGTGGTCCCGTCTGGCTTTAAACCACCTTATGTCTCTATTGCTCATGCACAGGGGTCACAATTACATAACTGATCTCTCAGAAAAGTCACATGGATTCATTGGTTGTGAAAATTGGCTGAGAACTGTGAACTCCAGTGTGGTGTAAGCTTATTAATGATTAATGTGCGGCTCTGCCACTTAAAAGGCAGAAAAGGTCAGTGGCTCTGGCAAAGGGTTCGGAGGTCTCAAAATACTTACGGAGAAATGATACAGCAAATGGCGAGGAAAGGAAGCGTTGGTCTTTTTCCACAGGTTTTTCCCACTCGGAATTAATTTTTCTTTGTCGTGATGTATGAAAAAATCCATTTCACTCGGGAAAAGAAATGACATTGCTAAATATTGGCATATTTTGGAGAGAAAGCAAAAACAATGCACTTTTACAAACTGTAGACAGCTATAGGCAATGAAATATATGCAATGTAATTAAATATTACTGACATTTAAAAAGGAACGGACATAATACTCTTCCACTGCCACTGGCTTCAATCACTCATTAGGTGGAGCTGCACTTAAAATAAAAGAGATTTGTGAGTGAACAGCGCCATCCAGTGAGATATCACTGTCACTGTTTTAGTACAGAGCATACGATTATTGATGAAAATAATAACATAATTAATATAATATAATGTGTAATACAATAAATCATAATCAATAACGTATAATAAAATACAAAATAATTAATAAATATATGAAGAGTTAATTTGTAAAAGCAAATAAGTTTTTAATAATTCTCAATCATTCTTAATCAGCAGCTGATTATTTTGACTAGGTTTAGAAACCAGCTAACTTACACAATAAAACACAAAAAAACATAACATAACATAAAACATGATTTTTGAAGAGTTATCTGTTTTTGGGCTCTTCATATAAACATACACACAACTGATAAATTAACTGTTAATTATTATTAACATTAATAATAATTAAATTATAATGAATTAATTAATAGATGCAGAAATATTTAATTAATAAAATTAAATAATAAAATAAAATAATGCTTACACGTATATAAATTAATACATAATAATAAATTCAGGAAATGATGCTTTATATAACTTCATATAACTTACCGAATAATATAAAAACAACATGTAATGTAATGTTGTTAAATGTTTTCTTTTTTTATTTTCTTTTTTTTTAATTGTAAAAGTATTATATATATTTTTTTTTTGTGTGTGTGTATAATACATTTGTAATATATATATATATATATATATATATATATAATTACATATGTAATACAAATAGAATATATATATATATATATATATATATATATATATATAATACACTATAAAATATATATATATATGTGTGTGTGTGTGTGTGGATATAATAATATATAAAAATATGTAATGTTGTTAAATGAGCATTATATATAGGCTTTTTTTATATAATACATATGTAATATTATATATATGTGTGTGTGTGTGTGTGTGGATATAATAATATATACAAATATGTAATATATATATATATATATATATATGATAGATAGATAGATAGATAGATAGATAGATAGATAGATAGATAGATAGATAGATAATAAAGAAACTTCACATTTTTCCCAAAGATTGCTTGAATTTATTCAAATATTTACGTACCCACAGATGAAAATATCATCAATTATATTTATGCAAAATTGAGGACATAGAGCTAATGACTGGAAGACAAAATATGGGCAAAGGTTTGATAAGGCAAGCTCTATTGAACACATTTTAAAAAGGGTTATTAGGCAGTGTCAGTTAGACTTCAAATCACGCTAGATTTCATAATACAAGAAGAATTATCATCATAAAACACTCAAGGAATTAGCATCACCACACGCTGCAAATGCTTAGATCACAAATGATTAGTCCTTTGCGGGATGTGAACAGTTACACAAAGGTATTCTGTCAGGAGCAGTGCCATGCAAGACCATCATAGACAGTTTAATCTGAACTCAGTGAGTGTTCAACAAAAGTGCAGCACTTATAGTATGTGAATATCAACGTGATATCAAAGACAGCACAATTTAATATCAAAATCTGATATTACTATTACATCACTACAACTATAAAATGACTGAACATTGAGTGCGTATTAGCTGCGCTACTCTGGCAGTTAATCAAGAGTTCAGTGGGTGACGTTCAAAATAAGATCCGTGTGATCTCCCAAGAGCGTCTTCGCCATTCTAATGTCATTTCTTGTGACCCAAATTCCCACCAGTACCAAACAACTACAGTGAATTATAAATCATACCTATATCAGCTAGCTATATAAGTAGCATTCGCTGTGCTGGGATTCTTAAGGCCCAGCCTTTCACAGTAGCTTCCTCAGAGCCAAGTCTCCTCCATCCGGATCCTTAAGGGAGAGGGATGCTCCGCTACTTTCAGTGTCAACCCCTCCATGCTCAGTTTTAAAGTCAGCCACTAGAGGGGGTATTTCCTGATACGGTCACTGAAGTCTGTTATGTACCTTCTCCTTTGCCTTCTTCCTGCTTGGGTTCGGGGTCAGCCAAGCTCTGGCTTTTCTCTTCATCGTTCCCTGCCAACATAGAGAGAGTTGTGTTAGAGAAAACAAAAACTGAAACAAGAGACAGATGGTTGTAATGAAACTAGTGGATCCTCGACAGCCTACGGCAGGGCAGGCTGTTTAGCAGTCGCTATAATGCTTTTTCACAGGGATGCCCTCAGCTAACAGGCCTATATTTGATTGAGCACATCAGTGTTTGTCTTGAGCTAAAAACTAGTGCAGGAAGCCTCTAGTTTGCCTAAAGCAGGTTTGTCTGGTGCATTATTCATGGCCAGCCTGCCTCTCGCTGCCATATTACATTACTGCAGTGTTTTGATGACGCTCTGTGTTCTTTCTGAAGAAGTAACACTCAACTCTCCTCACCTGCTTTGCTGATATTGAGCTCGGACAGAGTTTGGGAGAGACCGCTAGCATCCAGGCCGCCAGAGGTTCCCAGGATATCGTGTACAGCATTGCGTCTGCCAGTCCTTCCAGAGGCGATGAAGTCTTCATATGTCACCTCGACATCAGTCATAACTAACGCGTTTCAACATAGCAGTGCCTGTGACAGAGAGGGATGTTCTTATTTACACCTGTTGTGATGTGTAGTTGCCTTGCAAGTCATTCAAAATTAAAAACACATGTGACTTTAAGAATATAGTCATAATTATTAACCAACTAAAAGGAATCCAAGTACAAAGAACATGAACAGCACTGCTACCTTAAAATGTTATTTAAATTTTTATTATGTACAGTATGTGTATGGCTGTACGCATGTATAGTATATATATATATATATATATATATATATATTTAATTATTTTTTATTTTATTTATTTTTTATTTTTTTAAACAGCAGTTCCTGCTGATGCAATGGTCTATTTTTATTTTTAGCTATGCATTTTTCTATTTTCCAAATATACAGTTATTTGTGTAATACTGTCCTAATACTAGTACTAATTAACATACTAATTTGAATATTTAACGTATTTTAAAATATTTATATATTATATCTAATAATTATTTTGTATTATCTCTCTCTGTCTGTATATATACATATATACAGTATAATATTATCAATAATTCATAAATGTAAATATTTTATTTTATTTTTTTATTTTAATCTTTACAAGAAATATGTAACGAGCTCAAATTTATACTGCTATAGTATAAACTACTCTTCAAAATTATGAGGTACAGTAATTTTTTTTTTAAGAAATGCATCAAAAACATGTTACGAAAGATTTCCATTTCAAATGAATGCTGTTTTTGAACTTTATATTAATCAAAGAATCATGAAAAAAATACTATTTAATAGTATTTAACTGTTTTCAACATATTTAAAAATACGTAATATATAATAATCTATTCTCAAAATCAGCTAAATGAATATATTTTTTATGTAATCATGTGACTTTGATGGAGTAATGGCTTCTGAATATTCAGCTTTACAATCACACAAATTAATTATATTTTAACATGTATTCAAACAGAAAACAACTATTTTAAACTGCAATAATATTTCACAATATTACTGTTTTGACCATATTTTTGATCACACAAATATAGCCATGGTAAGTATAAGAGTCTGCTTTTAAATTCGTGAAAAACATTACTGATCCCCAACTTTTGAACAGTATGGCGTAACTCCTTAGATTCCCAAATTTCAAATATTTTTAAACTGATTCTGTAACTGATAAACATTTGAACAACTAAATTTTTAACTATTGGGAATCCCTTATATAAGCAATCATAAGCTGGCCTAGATAAGAAGATGAGCTTGGATAAGTCTGTATCACATTTGTGATGTCATGCATTTCTAAATTGTCCTTCTGAATTCCTTTCTTACAAGATATTCTTTTTGTACAGTTTGTTACATGAAAAATATATTCCACTAATATGTATGTATGTATGTATATATATATATATACACACACACACACACACATTTATTTATTTATTTATATAATCTTATCCCTGAATATATCATCAAAACACATGTGGCTCAAAGCTGCAAGATTATCCAGAATTTTGTTGAACTAAATATCACTCATGAGATGTGAGGACGGACTTCCCTGAGCTCAGAGTTATATTTAGCCCGTGTTATCATCTCAGCACAGTCATACTCAGCTGTTGCCTTCAAAATGGTGCCACTGTGTGGTGAAACACCCATAAAGAGGTCATCATTAAAGGGCTTGTTCACAGCATTTTCTCACTCCATTTCTCCAATAAACATATTAAATTTTTAATTTTGGTTGCTAAATAAGTGAAAAAAATACAAAATAAAATGTATGTAATATGATGAATATACTGTATGAACAAAGTGTATGTAAAAAGTGTAGAAATACATAAACTTGTATACACCACTGTACTTAATATACCATAATATGCATTCTAATTCTAAGCACTAAATGAATTGTCTTGTTCCATTTACGCATAATCTAATGCTCACTTGGCAAAGTAATTCCAAGTCCAAAAAATCAATACGGATTTGAGTGAGTGGTTCCTCGAGGCAACAGTGACAACCCTGCAGAAGAGTTGTCACACATGCTTATCCTGCCTATGTCTAGGTACTGTAGACCTCTGTGGAATCCACCAACGCACCCTCAGAGACAGCTTGTGCAACAGTTTGGACAAAACAGTCCAAACAAACTGAGAATTCAACAATAGAGATTCGGCAGGTTCACATTTTACGTAACAAAGAACAAAAGAGGACTGCAGAAACAGTGCAGAAATGGGTATGCCTCTTTTTTGCATAATGTGTGGTGTACACAATGATGTATGAGTCCTGGGATGGAACAGTTTGGAAACATTGAATATGATTGCAACTAATATGTTACCCTGGACCACAAAACCAGTCATAAATAGCATGGGTACAGTATATTTGTAGTAATTGCTAAAAAATACTTTTATGCCAAAAATTATTAGTAAGTAAAGATCATGTTCAATGAAGATATTTTGTACATTTCCTACTGTAAATATAACAAAAATTTAATTTTGATTAGGAATATGCATTGCTAAGAACTTCATTTGGACAACTTTAAAGGTGATTTTCTCAATATTTTTCATTTTTTCATTTATTTATTTATTTTGCACCCGCACATTCCAGATTTTCAAATAGGCCTAGTTGTATCTCAGCCAAATATTGTCCTATCGTAACAAACCATACATCAATGGAAAGCTTATTTATTCGGCTTTCAGATGTTTCCCTTGACAAATATAAATTTATATTATAAATGTATATGAAGTATTGAAGCATGACCTGGGAACAGGTGGTTACAGGGGAAGTGAGCGATAATACAATGCCATTATTGCAAAGCTAATAATCATAAATCAAATTAAGTCATTAAATTAATTATTTATTATTATTATTATCATTATTATTATTATTATTGCAGTTTTTAAAACTAATGATCGAAACTAAATAGCCATTTTTGGTAGTCAAATTTTGACCTCTGACATATTGTAATGAAAACTGTTCTGGAATTATAAGAACTGTAATATTAGTTACAATGTGCATCATAGTAATAGTGAGATAATCTGAGATATGTTTACTCCCTCATTGTCTCAAACTGAAACAATAGATATTGTGATACTCTATCTCTTCCGCTTTTCCTTTGTTTTAATGAACACACAATCCTGACAAATTGCATTCCTTTATAAAGACGTAAAAATGTAAATATTTTGTGGCAAGACTGTCTACTCGCTCTCGTCCTTGACATGTCACGTGTACTCGATAATAACATCCTATCAAAACATAGTATCCAACATGACATATCCAGATATGACAGCTACAAGTGCAAATCCCAACGGAACAATTCTTACATTAACAGCACAGCATACTGCGTTTGAGTTTATATGAATGCAAAGGGTTATATAAATCTGACAGGCTATACACAAATGCTAATGAAGCAGGTGCGTTTATCACAGAATAGAATACGGCTTATCTATAAAGCTGAGCGAATTCGCAAATCGTAGCCTACCTGTTTTAGGTTGGACGTTTTCCTAATGGTCAAGGCTGTGCAGTTTTGTCGCTCTGGTTAATACTTCAGTAGGATGCGACGGTGCTGTCAGTGGTGGTGCTGCTGCTGCTTCAGTCCATGAGTCTGTAAGACAAGAGAGGGATGACGTATGCACTTTACCGAGAGCTGCTGATATGCGAGGATTATCCAAAAGCACTCTATCTGCTTATGCTCAGTGGTGCTGAGGCGTTTGATTCATCTCAGTGACTCGAATCTTCAGAACCAGCTCCCTGATTCATTCTGTGACTCTTTGTTTTGGGTTTCAACTTCCGCCGGTAGGTGGGACTGATTTATGAGCCTGATTCACTTGTGTCATAAGAATGAGTGAGTTGACACATTAGTTACGAATAAGTCTCTCAAAAGAAAGACTATTGAATGCAAGTGAAGAGAGCTATTTGTTCTCATTTGATCAGTTCTCATTTGATTTTGCATTAATACTCAATAGGAAATATGTGACCCTGGACCAAAAAAACAGCCATAAGTTAGCACATTTATATTTGCAGCAATAGCCAACAATGCATTCAAAATTATAGATTTTTCTCTATATGCCAAAAATCATTGAGATTAAGGTTATCCTCCATGAAGATATTTTGTAAATTTCCTACCGTAAATATATTAAAACTTTTTTATTATTATTAGTAATATGCTAAGAACTTAATTTCAGCAACATTAAAGGCAATTATATATATATATATATATGTATATATATATTTTTTTTTTTTATTTTTTTTTTTTTCATTTTTAATTGCACAGCTATAACAAATATCTAGGCCTAGTTGTAGGCTATCTCAGCCTAATATTGTCCTTTCATAACACTTATTTATTCAGCTTTCAGATGATGTGCAGATGTTGCTTTGAAATACATTTCCCACCAAACATGGCAGCTGGGATGCTGCATTCAGTAATCCCGTTTTTAAACAAGGGCTCTATTGTTTGACATCTTGACCGAAACACATGTTGATTGTTGCTTCCCAAGGCAATGTGAAAAGGATCCTTAAAACAGAAGAATATGGCGCAATATTGCATCTGACAGAAACAATATTCCTTTATTTTGCTTTTACAAATAGTAGATTTGATAAAGTAAATATTATAACAATAAAAACAAATTGTGCAAACACGTACTAGAGTAAGTATGCAGAAAATCAGGGTTTTAGACATTTTTAATAACGTCAAACATCAGTTGAAAGATTATTAATCTTTCGGTAGATTTTAATGCACAGTCTGGTCGCCTCCCACGTCCCACCTAGCGGCCAGTGGCAGATACTGCACATCGTTTATTTCTGCAGGGAAACGGGAAAAGACCAATCAAAAATAAGGATACTAGCATGTGGAGCGGCTACCTAGAAGAGCCTAGTTGCTACAGCATCGTCCTTAGTGTCTTACCAGGCAAGAAAGATGGAGGAAATAGAAGGTAAGGCTTTAAAAGAACAACAAAAGATGCCTATGTAAATATTTTGAATATGACGCTTCTAACCTTTAGCATTCAATCCGTGTGGTTGTATAAGGGAGAGCAGCTTTGGTTTATTGAGTCGCTGTTGTTTGAGGTTATCACCATGGAAGAGAATGACGTCTTGTAGGAAAATACTGACCTTTTATTTGGACTGTGTGTATATGCATACATACATACATGGGTAGATAAAGAGGTAACAGAAGTGCTTTTTTTGTGATAGTTGGTTCATGTGAAGTGAGCTGCAGCAAAACAAACTTACATTACATTCCAATTATTCGTTCAGCTCTTGTTTAAAGCAAAAAAAAATGATTTTTTTTTCTTCTCGCATCCTTCACATCTTTAGGTTCCTGCCTTTCAGTTCAGTTCAGTTCAGTTCAGTTGTTTTACATGGACTGACAGGAGTGACCTATTTCCACACACTTCCCTGTATCTAAGTGAACTGAGCGGCACACCCAGATAAAATCACTCTGTTCATTATCTTTTTTTTGTTTGTGTTTTTTCTATGTTATCATGTTGATTTGTTACTATTTGTTCTTTCTGTTTTATCTACAGAATCACCTCCTGCTTCTGAAGATCTGACTCCCTGCAAAATATGTGGAAGAAGTTTTTTCACAAAGGTTCTTGTAAGTATTTCTGAATGGATGATAAAGCTGACAGCTGGTGGTAACTTATCTTCCCATTCAATTGTGTTTGCAAACATAAAAATAAAAAATCCCAATGTGACATTCTAAATTAAACCTGTACCTATATATAAATTAAACCTGTACCTATATATAAATAACTTTCTTTCTTTTTTTTACTGTGTTAGTGTATGTGCATTATTATTTGTTGGCTTGTAAGCTGCATTATGATACAGAATGTATACTACAGTTCAAAACTTTGGGTTATACGATTTTTTAAAAATGTTTTCTAAAGAACGCTTTCGTGCTCATTGAAGCTGAATTAATTTTGTTTAAAAATATATTGTAAAAACCGTAGTGTTATGACATGTTATTATTGTAAAGAAAACTATTATTGTAAAGTTTCATTTTTAATATATTTTAAAATGTAATTTATCCCTGTTATGGAAGAACTGAACATTGTGTGTTGTCTAGCAATATACTAACCAATTATGTTGTTATGTAGTTGCCAAATCAAAATTAGCAACAAGGCATGCATTTCTCTCATGTCACAAAGTCAACACAAAACCTGGTATAATTACTCAATCAATGCTGTCACAGTTATTTGATACCTTCCTACCTGATTATCTATTGTAGAAAAAGCATATGCCGATCTGCCAGAAGACAGCTGCAAAGAAAAGAAAGGTCTTTGACTCCAGCAGGCAAAGGGCAGAGGGAACAGATATTTCTACGGTCAAACCCATAAAACCAAAGGTGAGGAAACAACCACATTTAAATATTACAGTGACACTTCAACTCTAGTTGTCTGGACCAGGATCTAATTTACCTTATACTGCATTTGTTCCCTTACGACGTAAGGCTTACGTCACAGCTAATGGGAAGTGAACTGCGAGTGATTACAGTGTATTGTTCAGACAGCTGCACATTCAGAAACGGTGTCATGTGCTGTTGCCATAAAATCATTTGCTGAGTCACTGCATTCGTTGGCAACAGTGATGCTAAAATGTAATGTAATGTAATAAAACAACATGGGTATGAAGGCAAATAATATAATTTTTACTGGTTTTTAAACCTCATTGCGTAGCAACACTGGTGACAGTTCCCAGTCCTGCACAGCTAATAATAATAAAATGGTAAAGATATTTTGTAGGGCTAAAGTTTACACTGCCTTAACCTGCTAATATCCAATGAGCATGACCTTTTTTTGTGTGTGGATTAATGATGATCTTAGGGAATAAAAAGCTCAGTGCTAAGCGGTGGTAATAAAAAATAATTTCCGCCACACTACAAAAACATACATACAAATTATTTTCATATGTATGTAAAAAAATAACAAACATGCATACAAATTAACTTGTTTTACATCAAAATATGTAAGGATTATTAGGGTATTCATTTATTTAAAAAATGTTTCAATAAAATATCTTAAAATAAAACATCTAAAATTGTATATTTTCTTTTATATATTTTTTTTATAATTACCATTAACCTCTACGCAAGTCTCTTGTGAAATATTCCTTTATTGTTATTATTTAGTTTTTGTGTGCACATTCCTTGTTGCATATTTTTCCAGCCTGGCTGTTCCTGGACCGTGATCTCTCTTTTGTTTGTGCCATTCTTTATCAGTTAGTCTGAAATAACATCATGCATGACTTCCACCACAACTTAAATTTTTTTTGGGCAGTGTGAACATGACAGTTGTTTCTTAACTTTCTAAATAAACTGGACAACTTCTTTAAAACTTTGGATTATAGCTTCAGCGAAACAAAGTTGTTTACATGCTTTGCTTAAGGCAAACTCCGGTTTGGCCTTGAACAAGCATACTAAATGTAGAAAAGGAAAAAAAAAAGACCTCAGTTTAAACAGAGCCCACTATTCAGGGCTGTTTTCCTCCACGGCTACCCTTAGATCCTACCCTAGTGTCCTGAAATATTCTAAAACCTCTTTTGGTTATGTTTCAGTTACAAAGTTCTTCCAGCAGCTCTAAGTCTGATAAAGTAAGTTGAATGATTGATTTTATTTTTTATTTATTTATTTATTTTCCTCGTCACTGAATTCTTATTCACTGGGATCAATAAGCAATGTTTATATACCTGTCTTAACATACAAAACACAGTTATTGCTGTTAAAAACGGATTTTTATCTGTTATTATCCAATGCAAAATTCAAGATATTTCAGCTGTAATGATGGTAAAGCTCATCATGATTCATTTTATAATTCAAGATGTTTTAAGAATGGCATGCTGTTGTTTTTACTTTAACTTTCTTTTTTTTCTTTTTTTTTTAAGACAACAGTTGTTAATTGGGAAAATAAATGTTGGTAGTTGTTGTACATCAAGTGTTTTAGAAAGCATTTTAGTTACATTATAAATATTTTCAACATTTTAACACTTAAAACACACAATAATAACAATGGTCTCAAAATGTACATTTGAAGTTTTTTGTGGTTTTACTTTTCATTCAGACAAAATGGTGTAGAATTTGAATATTGTTCCTTTATCATGGTTGGGTATAACATGAAAATTATCAGAATTTTAATACATTGGTACTTTCCTACATTTTAAATTATTAATTAATCTTATTCCCTTTTTAAAGTTTGTGTAGTAGGTGAGTTAGGATATCCTGCATTCCTGTTTGAGTTTCATTAAAATTATTCCCAACTAAACTTTCTTTACAGCCTGAACCACCGAAGAAGCAGTCCAATTGGCGCCGAAAGCATGAAGAATTCATTGCCACCATTCGTGCCGCCAAAGGTTTAGATCAGGTCATGAAAGATGGAGGACCCCTTCCTCCACCCCCACCTCCTTCCTATGATCCAGGTAAAAAAAATCCCAGTCTGTTGACACATGGAATAGTTACAGTATGATAGATAAAAACAGTAACTGTGATTGACTTGATTGACCAGATTATATCCAGTGTCCCTATTGCCAGCGCCGCTTCAGTGAGAATGCAGCAGATCGCCACATCAAGTTCTGTAAAGAGCAAGCGTCCAGAATTTCCAACAAGGGCAAGTTTGCTGGGAGTGAGAAAGCCAAACCCCCAGTCAGGACTCAGGTAAGGCTTCACTGTAAATACACACATGTATTTTTTTTTTACTTAGAAAAAATATATACAATTTTAATGTGATAAACAAAATTATCAGAAACTTTATATAAATGTCTTTTAAAATTAAGGGGTATCTCATCCCTTTTGAACACAATCACTGATCTGTAATAAGGAACTGGTTTGCTGATTATATATGAAAAAAGATTATTCAAAGATTTATGTATTTAATATGTTAATAAATACATTTTGAAGCAATTATTAATTTAACAAACATTTAAATCATTAATTAAGTGAACATGCATAAGAGCTTCAAAGCTCAAAAATGGTATTTAGACCAGCCCTAAACATAACATTTTGTTTCTATGGAACATGCAATATTTAAAGGTATCTTGAAAAGTCTGAAATAGATATTGCTCTGACAGCACATAAAAAACACATTTGGGGAAATAAACTTAAATACATGCACCTTTATTTCTAACATAATGCAGAGTAAGCTTTAAATTTCACTGTGTTATTGTGTAATGTTAAAGGAACACGCCACTTTTTAAAAAAAAAAAAATAGGCTAATTTTCCACATCCCCTGGAGATAAACAGTTGAGTTTTACCATTTTTTTAAATCCATTCAGCCGATCTCAAGGCTTAGCATAGATCAGTGAATCTGATTAGACCATTAGCATCACACTCAAAAAAAAAAAATTACCATTTACCATCGACATTTAAAACTCTTCAAAACTCTAGAGTTTAAAACCCTTCTGTAGTTACATTGTGTACTAAGACTGACGTTAAGGCTGTAGGAGGGCAACAAATGTGCATGTGTCTGCTCAAACGGTCAGAAACAGACTCCATGAGGGTGGTATTGGGGCCCGACATCCACTGGTGGGGCTTGTGCTTACAGCCCAACACTGTGCAGGATGTTTGGCATTTGCCAGAGAACACCAAGATTGGCAAATATTCCACTGGCACCCTTTGCTCTTCACAGATGAAAACAGGTTCACACTGAGCACATGTGACAGCCGTGGCAGAGTCTGGAGACGCCATGGAGAACGTTCTGCTGGCTGCATTTATTTGATCAAAAATACTCCAGTCTTTAGTGTCACATGATCCTTGTCTGCCGTCACACATTCACCACGTCCAACGAGTCCTCCAACGTGTACCACCGTGAAGGAACTGCAGCGGTTCTTGGGGTTTGCAAACATTTATCACAGATTTATTGGTGGCTACTAGGGATGTCCCGATCAGGTTTTTTTGCCCTCGAGTCTGAGTCCGAGTCCGAGTCATTTGATTTTGAGTATCTGCCGATACCGAGTTCCGATCCGATACTTCTATAATACACCTATGTAAGCATAAAGAAGAGCGAAGAAACAGAAACAGATGTTCATTATTTTTTATTTAATTCAACTTATTTTAACATACAACTCTATTAACAAACAGAACGCTTCTATGAGGTAGCTGGAACTATCAAGTATAAATAACATAATTTTTCTTCACTTTTGTATTTTAGTGCAACAGTAAATATTAAAAAAAGTCTAATTTGTGCTATCTTGGCTGTAATGTCACAGGGCATTTTTTTTCCTCTCCTCTTCAAACTCTCAGGTTTGTTTTCCAGCTCTTGCAATCCCAAGTTTACATATCTCACAGTTTGCTATAGCAATGTTGTTAGGGCTGCACGATAATCATCGCGCGACATGTTTTGCTTATCTTGTCAGTAAATCCGGTTCTGTAATCAGCTGAAAATTCCATCTGGGGGCTATTTCATAAAAGCCGCTTAGAAAAGCGGGGCTTAAAGTCCAAAGCCTGACTTGAATGAGCTGATCT
>JAUCMS010000052.1:14995797-15006224 GCA_032357445.1 Enteromius radiatus | reverse complement strand
TAGTGCTGTTCTTTGCGCCATTGAGCCTGGCAGTGGTATTTTCTAGCAAAACAATGTCTCTGAAATAGGATAACCAACAAAAAGTATATTTTTGTTACAGCTATTTTTTTTATATTAAACACGAATGTTTATTAGGTGTCACAACCTTGGGATATTGTGGGAATGGATTCCCACTGAAAACCAAAACCACAGAGGATGTAACAGCATGCATAATAAAATTATTCTACAAATTTGGTGCTCCTAAAAGGCTCCTACATAACAGATCAAGACACTGAATTTGTAAATAAGGTTAGTGGCTTACTTTTTTATTTGTCTTTTATTTCATGAATTGTTCTTCCAAATGAGGAAATAACTGCCACATTGCTGTAGCAAAAATAATTTATTATTATTAGTTATTTGTTATTATATTTTGAATTAAAGCCTGCTACATGCATAAAGAGCCCATGACTGTGCAGGAGCACAGAATAATCACAACACTGTGTTCTGTATATGCCTTTTGCCAGTTATGTTATGTCTTCTCTGTTCACAGATTCGCGGTTAAAACTAACACCAAAAAACCCGCTGTCTTTATTGTATTCAAAATGCAAAATAGACAAATAATCACTTTATCTTTTACCGTCTCACCATGTCTGAGTTAAGAATGTTCATAGTAGAATTTAAATGTATTACAAAAATGGTAATATTATACTAAAGTTGGGTTGATGTTATGTAGGCTACAAAATGAGCAAACAATAAGAAACACCATAGAATGATCACAACTGAAAGTTTATGTCACCAACACAAAAGATACATTATATTCGTTATTAACAGCTGTAAAGACTGTCAAAATAAATTAGATGCATGAACACAAATGTTTAATGCTTCAGTAAGTTGGAGTGTATCCTCAGAGTCAGATCAACAAATTAATAGCTGTAATAATTTAAATAAACATAACACATGACACAATCAACGAACTATTGTGCCTAAATTAGCAGTACCCTATACCTGCTGAAGTTCATCACACTTTGTATAAGGCAGGGGTGGGGAACCTTGGCCCTCACCCTCCAAGGTTTCCATGTTTCCCTACGCAAACATACCTGATTCAAATTAACTAGTGATTGTGCAGAACACCATTGGCTGTTGGATCCATTTGATTTGAGTCAGGTGCTGTGAAGCAGGGTTGTATGAAAAACTTAGAGGACTGCGGCCCTCGAGGACCAGGGTTCCCCACCCCTGTTATAAGGCTTATTCCAAAAACCTGTGTGATCCAAACAGTGGTGCTTTAACGCGAAACAGGAAACTCATTAATATTCATGTATGCTCCACCCAGCGTCACAGAAAATCTCAGTCACCGACACCGAGTATTTCACAACAACGTACCGGGAAGTTGTATTGCTTCATTAAGAACTTGAAAGCCTATTTCTGTTTATTCAGCTAAATATGTTTACTTACCGTAACTTCATTATTAACTAAGTTAAAGTGATTCATATCCAGAACCACTGACCAGTGATCAGCTTTGCACAATCAGCGTCGTTTACCAGAATCAAGTGCTGTAAACTCTCAACACAGTAACACTTTGTGGCAGCATGCTTCCACGACCAAAAGATGGCGCTTTTGTCTAACAGTGTGAAGCTTTACAAACAACCTAATACCATGTCCAGCCTTTACAGAAGTGCTATCTTGCATGACAAAGAAATATAAAGGTAGAAGTCTTATGTTTTAAATACCTACAAGACAAGGCGATCACTTGGACCTGCTACATTGATATAGTTATAAGATTACTGGTTACACAAAGAGAAGACACCGGGGCTGGTTGTCACACTTTTCACTCCAGTTAATATTTTTTCAGTGTCGGTTTATATTTGACTGTGTATAATGAGGCTAATGGGGCACGTTAACATCAACAACTGGAATATGCTATTATATTATCATTACAGAACAAAGACATCTAACCATAAGAAAGCCAATGGGTGTGAAGCACAAAAGACGCCGCTCAGCTCCAAAACAATGAAGTCACCTGAACTCGAAAGACCTCGATGCGCATGCGCGAAAAAAGCTGTGCCCCTTGTGACAGAAAGCACGTGCAGAAATACACGACCAAAATATGCAGAGAGGGGTCCCGAGCCAATACACTGTCCAGGGGTCCGAGAAACTCTAGTAGCGACACAATTGTTGTCAATTTAAAACTAGGATTGCAAA
This sequence comes from Enteromius radiatus, assembly GCA_032357445.1. NCBI lineage: Eukaryota > Metazoa > Chordata > Actinopteri > Cypriniformes > Cyprinidae > Enteromius > Enteromius radiatus. The sequence goes on along the minus strand of JAUCMS010000052.1, from coordinate 15,004,046 downwards.
TTTGTCTGAAAGATGTTCAAAATAAATTTTTTATTTCATTTTCTAGCATGTATTGGTTCTAGATAATCCTTTAATCCAGCCTATAACAGATGCAATGCACAAATAAAACAAAAAATAACACACTGATTAATATAACAAATATAAACAAATTGTATTAATGAGCAATGAAAATTTAGCTAACAATAAAAACACACAATTCTGCAGTCTAAATTAGCAATCAATCAAATTCATACGTTTCATTAAATGTGTTACGAGAGAAGAGCATCATTTAAAATGATTTATGCCGAATCAAGGACAGGTTAGTAAAACATGTTCACATACTGCCAGAAGATGGTGCTCTGTGAATGAATTGAGCGCGAAAGCTGTGCGTGTGTGTGTGTATGTGTGTGTGTGGATGAAAGCTGGGATGGTTGTGATAAAGAAAAGGCAGCATCACCGCGCGCTCTGCCTCCGTTGCGTCCGCGCGAGCCGCAGCGATTCGCTCCTTCAGCAACCGATGCTTGTCCCTCACTGTGTCAACATCCAGAGAACAGTTCGTTTCCTTAAATAACCTCAGCAGGGCATGAACGTAGGATTCTTATCCAGCTGAATTAAGGATTTAAAGCGGGGAGAGGAGAGCGTTTGTTCCCTGGACATCATTTGGTGAGTGTACAATGTCATTCCATTGCACTCAGTGTTTGTTTGCGGGATAATGCACTATTTCAGGTTAGCTCAGTTCTGTTAAAGATGTCTGTTATTTTGGTTAAGATGGAGGAAAGTAGCACAGAATTCAATTCCAACAAACCTGCCTCTATTTTTGCTGAATAAAGAGAGAGAGAGAGAGACAGAAAAGAGCACAGTGCTCATTTTAACAATAGATTTTAGCATCGCAGTTCATTTAAAGAGACTGACCCAAATTTGAAATGGAAGGTGGGTGAGTGGTAGGTGTAGTGAATTTGGGAATAAATAAGGATGTGATTTTTGTCTCTCTTCAACACCTGAACAAAGCTGTTCAATGACATGGCAGGTAAACCTGCACAGGTTTTACATTTCACCTTGAGAACTCAATTAAGTTGGTTTAAATGGCTATTTGAGATACTTTAATCCAGAGTTTCTGCTGAACAGATGATTTGAAATGCCACGAGGTCTAGCACATCCCCATGAGCTCAGTTTGGTCCACTTCCAGCATATTCGGACTGAATATAGGCTGTCAAGATATCTATAGCTAATACTTTCTCATTGTGTATCTATTTAAAATAAGCATTGTGAAGCAGCACTGGATGACCCTGCTGCTGGTAGTTTAAAGCTCCTCACACTAATTAAAAGTCTTTCCTTCATGTTCAGCTGCCTTTAAAACCCTCATGAAGTGATGTTACACACTCAGTGTGTCCATATGTCAAGACAATTGCAGTTTACAAATGCATTAATTGGCGTTTCAGGTGTGAGTATTTTACAGTGCTGGAAATGAGGTGAGGTAGCCTTTCCATTAGGAGGGAATACTTTATTGATCTGGAGAGCTGACTGGCAGATCTTTCCACAGGGTGCCTGATCGCATCTGTAAATAAGCCCTTTGAATGAGGTGTAGATGATGAGGGACAAAGCTGGATCAAAGGCGTGTAATGTTATCTACAGAATGCTCAGTGCTGGCCCCTGCAATTTTCACGGTTTCGCATGAAATGCACACCGCTTGCAGCATGCTAATGGGATGAAGAACGTCTAAAGCACTGTCTGAGATCCTGTTTATCAGAACATCTCAGTTATCTCCTTGTTGTTTGTTTGAAAGCATGCACGGGCACAGAAATAACGGAGAGATTCAGTTTTGTTTGCTCTTACCGGGCCAGAAGATTTGGCCGGATCGTTATTAATTCTTCTCGTCTGCCGTCTCTCGGTCTCTGTGCCGTGGCAGCATGCTTGAAAAGCACCATGTGTTTGGTGATGAAACAGGGAGAATGTGCGAAGTGCTTTTCACAGATAGCCACTATTTTAACAGACAGATTTCATGCCTGGCATTCAGGCCCCTGTTGTTCGAGGAAAATCAACTTGTGGCCAGTTCGTCAGATGAAGATGAGAAACTCTCAAAATAACTATCATTTGAGTTATTCAAATGAATCAGGATCGTAATGGCTTGTCTGTGTGTAACTAGACACTGATCCGTCATGGGTTTTGCTGTGCAGATTACTAATTAGTGTAGCTATCAAGGTCTCCAAAGGCTAATTGAGCACCTAGAAAGCCTGGCGTTTAAGAAGCTGTCATCATATTTGCTGTTCCATGATATGAATTATTTATTTCATCGAGCCCAAGGTGAAGGTTGGGCTCTGTTGTTAAGCATGGGACGTACCTTGGGTTACAATAAGTGGTGGTTCAGTTTTAATTTGGAGCCGCATGGCTTTATTTGCTCAGATACCCCCCCCTCCCCCCTCCACATGAACACATGACAGGTTCAGGTTAAAAAGGGTCAGCACTTGCGTGATATTTATATAGAGCTAACAAACATCATCTACCGGTGCGCAATGACAAGCTTAAAAAAAAATACTGTCACTTTTGTTGACTAATTAGGCTTGAATCAGTGAGGTCATTGCCGCTAGAAGGGACAGGTTCAACATAACGCATAATTCTGCTGGCAACCAAGGATCTTAATAAGATGATGATGATGTTAGGTCTCATTTTATGAGATTCATACATTATCAGCTGTTCATTATTCATCTGTGTAAAGTAACAGGTTTGATACCAACGTAATGCACTAGCAGTTACAGAAAATGTGGCTTGAATTCAAGTTTTTGGGTTTTTTTTTGGACAGAATTGTTTTAGATTTATATATTTAACAAAGGCTGCCTAAATGGTATTGTTACCACAACAAAAAGTGCCCTAGCAATTGTCGACATGGCAAAAAGTGGTGGGATTTGCTCAGAATACTGATTCAGTTGGCAATAAAATAACTTTAAGTTTGCATTCAAAATGGCTTACTTATCTAGTATATGTTACTACTTCTGAAGTGCGCATCTGATGGACACTTTACTTTTTCTGCATCTGCTTTGAGGCCAGGAGAGAAGATTTGTAAATGGCAATAAAGTCGAGCAACTGATGCTGCAGGTCATATGGTATGTTCATTCATATTATATAGAAAATACTTTTTTAGGGGTCACAAAGTTCAAAATCAAATGTTGTACAAATGTAGAAGTGTGTGATTTTGAACACACCATATAAATGAGTCATCAAATCATTCACCCAATCAATTAGTTCAAAAGGCTGCTTCATTTAGTGATGAAACACAGCTGCTAAGTGTTCCTCAGAGATGTAGTTGTTTTCTTTTGAATTATTAACATTAGTAAAAATGGACCTAGCAATATTGTGTCTAAAATGTAAGTTAATCAATTTTTAACTCGTTGTTTATTGAACTGCTGTGCAAAAGCAATATCACACTCATTCACATTTGCAATTGGTGCTTTTAGCGATTGTTAGATGTTCCATTATCTTCCTGGCAGAATCCTACATATGAGAAATTGTTTCTCACACGTGCCTACTTATTTGAAATCTCATATTTCAGATGTTCCACAGTTCTGCCACAAATATCACAAAAAGACCTAAAATAACCAGAGGCACAGTCGCACTGTCACAAGAAAATATCTGGTCACCTCGTTCTTAAAGGTGTTATTTTGAAAAAGGTGTATATTTCTAATTGAGGCATATTTAGAGAGTTGTTAAGAGGCTGTATAAAAAAAGATTTATTTATTTATTTTTTTCAAATCAAGGTCATCTAAGTTGGACTGTGTGATCATAAGCATTGCCCATTTCTTTTATAAAACCGGAGCTGTAGGTGTGAAAAACAAAGTGTATTCTCATTCTGTAATCCTGCGTTTTTGTATTTGGCATTTTAAAAAGTATCAGGATGCTTTGCTGATGGTAAAATATAGCTTTTCTGCTTGTTTAGCTCCACATGCTTGGCGGTTTCCCTTCCTCACATGATAGAAAGGCTGCTTTATATAGTCTTGTTTTCGTGCTGTGGAGGGAAATAAGTCTCTGACCAACTGATCCTCATTTGCTGAGTCAGTGGAGTCTGCCTGTGTGTGTATGTGTGAGTGTGTCTCTCACCATATTGATTTTCCTTTTTTCTTTTTGGAAAGGCTGAAAAAAGGGTCTAAGAATCAAACAGTAAACACTCGCTAAGGAGAAGAGGGGGTTAATCAAACGGCACAGATTCCGTTCGCTCACAGCTAAATCCCGCCAAATGCCCTGTCATATCACGTTCCTGAATATGTCTGCGTCCTGTCAGCGCGTTGCACCTCAGCTGCTTTGCACACCTTGAGCGGAAAGCGTTTATCACCAAGCCTGCTATTTTTAGACCTGTATTTTTAGCTGAGTAGAAAATGAAATCAAATGCATGGTTGGAGTCCACCCAGTGACGTCTTTGATTGACAGCTGGGTCCTGCTCAATAAAAAAGATGTCTAGAAAGGATAAGACGTGAATATGACAAAGCAATAATGAACACATTTTCATTTTTCAAATAGGGCTTTGAGGTAGTTATGCTTTGTCAGTATGACGTAACATGGGAGAGTGAGGTAAGATGCGCGACTTTTAATATTGTCCTAGAGAATGAGACATGAGATTAGAGTAACATATTTCAATGCACTGTAACATTTATATAATTTTTGTGTATAAATGTATGCATATCTAATTTCTGAGTTTCTGAGTCATTATAAAGGCAGTGCCATGAGCAGCTGATGCACACACACAGCTTTGGGCACCTGCAGGTTTAGCAGCAGAAACGATGACCTCGGACACCTTCTCCCCAGCAGAGGGTGCAGTGACTGACTGATTACCTCAACCTTCTCTGGGGTGCTGCCTGCAGAGTCACGCTTCACTGCATGTAATTATCAAGGATGAAACCATTTTCTAAGTGTTTGCCTTTTCCTCCCCTTCTGATTCCCTTGTGTCATCCCCATCCAAATACTAAAATGCTACTTGATAGAAGGGCCACAAATTAAGTGGCCAACAGTCAGTAGAAACAAATGAGGCTCGATTTACAGTTAATAGCTACAAAATTACTACAAGTTCTTGTTTGGAATGGAACATTGTGGTTAAATTGGACTGAAAAGCAAAAATTCCCAATTCAAATGAACCTTTTGTTCGGGTTAACTATGTAGCTATATATAGTATATATATATATATATATATATATATATATATATATATATATTTCAGTATTGCCCTAAGAAGCTGTACTGCTGTCCTTTTTTCAGTTAGTGTCACTTCAATCACATTTAGGGTCCAAAAACCTTCAAAATATTGTATAGTATTACAAACAGTGAGATTATTATGCATTTGTCAGTGTTGTTAAATGCAAAATATTGATTTGAACTATATTCCAACTATATAAAAAGAAAAATATTAAATTTATTGCACAAATAATGACTGCTCTAAACACTCCAATCCCATGGTTGAGTCATTATTATGCTCAGCACAGTCAGCTGATCATACAAACAGTTCTGTGGCACAGAAATTACACATTTCAATTTGAATCTTCTAAACATAGAAAATGTGATTCATGCAGAAAACAGGAAGCTGTCTCAAAATAAGCACAATTAGTACAATGTGGTAAGTGCTTACCTCATTGACAGATGTAGCTACAGCTGTATACTATAACAAAGTCCTTAAAAAGATGAAGAATTCTGTTATCACACTTGTATTGTTCCAAAAAAGTTTGGTTATTTAATTGATTATTTTTTGTCATGAAGACTCACAGAAAGGGAGAATACACTTGCAGGATTGAATGGAGATAAGGAGGTGTAGTTCAAGTGAATGGTGAGTGGACTGTCAATCCCCAAAATAACAAAAAGGCACCATTAAAGTATTATAAAAATGATCCATATGGCCATTTCCCTTTATTGTGTACCATACGATTGGTTTATGTGATGAAATTTTAATTATCATTCACTGAAAATCTGACGTAGCTCTCAAATCCAATATTTGTACTACTGTATGTCACATTCAAATTAATGATGGTTGGTCTCAAAACAAGCAATGCCATTTTTGTGGTTCGTATGACTTTTGTGCTCCATCTCAGAGTTTTGACAGAGGAGAAGGTCATCCGTGAATAATGACTTGGGTGACTTTGAGCTTTAGAGCCCCACTGGAGCTCGAGAGGCGTGAGATATGCCAGAGGGGGGCGTGTCTCTCATGAGTGACTGCCCAAGGTGTAGGGCTGGTCACTGGGGCATCACTTGAAGCCCCTCAACAGAGCAGTCAGCTGGAAACCGTAGCAAACATTAGCGGCGTGGTTACCATGACATCCATCCAACCAGTGAGGCAGGCTTCCTGGCTTGACTCCATTGGGAGTTGTGATGGTTGGATTTAGAGGGAAGTGGGACAAACCATTGTGACGAAAATAATTTTTGGCAAAGAGAATGAAGGCCTAGTTCTATATAAACACCGGTGGAGTCATAAAAATCATTTTCAGCTAGCTCATGCATCCATGTGCTGGCAAACTTGACAATGAATTGCTGTGTAAATATCATCAATTGGATTCTGTGGGATCTATTGGTTGTTTACCAACCTGGCTCGTATTTATGATTACCTCAATCTCACACTCAGCCCAAAGCTTCACCACAATCAATCCTTGGAAAATCAATTCCGAGAAAAGTCTGGAAGCCACCGGGCCATACTGTACTGTCTCAGATGCATGCAAGGAAGAAGTATTCTGTTGAATCAAGACCATGAGCGGTCCATGACCGTGCAGTAGAGTTTAAATACATCACAGTGACTGGTCCTGCTCCTCGGCCTTGTAATGGATCATGGGGGAGGAAGTTGTGGCAGTAAGGATTGAACAAGCAGGGCATTCAAGGTTGAATGGTTACCCTGGACCCTCATATCCGCTGAGAGGGCACACTGGTCGGTGTTCCATGGAGAGCGTAATAACAGGAAATGTTACGGAAATTAATCTTGTTGTATGTCGGGGTTTTTTTTTTGTGCCTGTGAGATTGTGCTTGTTCTTGTATTTTTATCATTATCCATTAATTGAGGCTTTTGTTACCTTTCATTTAATAATTCTTTCAATTTCAGTAGAGAAAATTGCTTTGACCTTTGACCTTTTAATTGTACCTTTTCATAAAACTCCAACAATGCCCTTTTTAAATTCTCTAATAGCTGCATAATCTAACCTTTGCTCAGAAGAGAATGCATAAAAGATATTGTTATTGTTGTCTAAATGTGTTGCTGCTGGTTATAACTGAAGTTATCTGTGTCACGGCACTGATGTGGCAAAGAGAGCGTGAGAGAGAGCGAATGTGGGCTTGTTCCGTCTCGCTTTTGTTTAAACAAGTGTGTTCAGACGGTGATAAGGAAGAGAAAGGGATATAGTGGCGAGGCAGGTTTCAGTGCCAGGATCAGGTTGACCTTGGAGATAATATTGAGCCTTATCCCCGTTTGTCACGGGTGAGGAAAAACAGATTATACTCTCTAAAGTCACTGCTGACTATATAGAGACTTGATGGCCTCCCACATCAATGACGCCCTCAAACCATCCTCAACCTCAGCGCTTGTTGGTCTTCCTTGGAAATCCATGCCTTCTTGCCAGTGACTTTTCCTGCTTTCACTTACCTGTGTTGCTGCCTTTTAGCAATTTGGCACCTTTTTTAATATCTAATTTGAATTAAATTGGCTGCACACTACAGGAAGTTGAATTGGAATCTAAACTAAAACAAAAAAAAGGTGAGAAATGAAGTGATTTCTCAGCGTAAGTCAGGATGGTTAATTGTTCAACAATTTGTCTAACTAGTAGTGACTAGTGAAAACATTTAGCTTATCCTGATCTTTTTCTCCTGCAAAGTAAAAAAACCGAACTGCATACACTACAAGTGTTTTTGAACAGTATGATTTTTAGTTTGTTGTTTTTTTGTTTTTTTTTGAAGAATTGTCTTCTGCTCGCCAAGCCTGCATTTATTTGATCCAAAGTTGAGCAAAAGCAGTTTAAAAATATTTTTACTATTTATAATATGATTTCTTTTAGAATGTTTTAACATGTAATTTATTCCTGTGATTTCAAAGATACATGTTTAGCATCATTACTCCAGTCACATGATCCTTCAGAAATCATTCTTTGTTCTGTTTCTTCATGTGATTCCAGACAGACTGGATGATGATCAGATCAGATCAGATCTCTGTGTGGAGCACTAGCTGTTGTCAGACTGCTTGTACAGACAATAACCTCACTGCATTATTACAATTAATGACAAAAATAATGTTTGGAAATGTAAACTGATATTTCCAACTGACA
>JAUCMS010000052.1:14982956-14995697 GCA_032357445.1 Enteromius radiatus | reverse complement strand
TTCCCTACGAAGGCACTAAAGAACGCATCTGGGAAACACCCGTATCTTAACGCTTCTTCTTAGCGATTTCGTCTTTGCAGCCTTCTTAAGTCGTTAAGTAAGATCGAATCTGGGAAACCCGGCCAATAGCGTTTTAGGTGCAAAAACCTACAAAAATATCTTGAAATATATCATGTGATCAACATCTTGAGGTATGGCAACCATAGTATAAGAAGAATAATGCACACCCTACTGAAACAAACAGCTGGTTAAGTATGTTTTGGATTAAGCTGGTCCTTTGCTGGATCAGCTTAATCCAGACCACCAAAGGACCATCTTAAACCAGCATCCCTAACTATATGCTGTATTTTTTCAACAGGGCACCAGAGGTGTAAAGGCCATGTCGCCAATCACCACCTCGAGTGTACATTATGTTTCTAATAATTCAACGGCCCGTTGTCAATTATTCCTTACACACACACAAACACACACATATATATATATTTAAATATATATATATATATTTTTTTTTTTTTATTTATTGACATTATAGTTTGACAGCATTGTAACCTTGGAAGCCTCATGAGTATAAAGCAGAAACCTTTGGTCTCCATTGTATTTTGGCATTTCTTCTACTACTTTTATAGCTCACTTGAATTTTCTTATGTCATCATGCACCAACGGAATGAAATAATCAATGTGGTAATCAGGGGAATTAATTTAAGATTTGCTGTCTCTCACAGCTGCTAATTACCACCGCTTATGATTGCATTGCTGATGAGAGTCACCCGTTATTACCAAGAATGGCTTATTGCAGAGTGCCACAAGAGCCTCTTTTATATTCCCAGCATGAGTTTGTGACAGTTGTCTGTAACAAACAGATTAGACACAATCTTGCAGTGATGAATGGCACGACTATTGCTGAAATGGCACTTACATTTTACACTATGCTAGTAAAATAATTTCCTACCCCAACTTCTCTGGCTGGGATCATATTGAGAATGAGATGGCATTCTAGCTGTGCTAATTTCCAAACTTTGTTATTTCAGTCCATGCGCATTGAATAGGAGATGGTACAGTGATTAGACCAATTACTCCAGCCACAGGCAGATTGCAGCGGGGTGTCCTCATGCCCACCTGCTACAGATATCGCCCCTCCTTTGGTGCCACTCAAGACGTGATCCTTCCTGGCTAGTCTCAATCACACAGTCTCATAATCATGGCCCAGTTTGGCCAGCCTACTGCTGTGTGAATGGCACAAACAGGTCAGCAGGGCTGCTTAAATTATAGCCTCATATGGACTCAGGTATGTTTTTTTGGTCTTTTGTTTGTTTGTTTGGGTCGACTTTTGTCAGACACCACATTTAATTTGACATGAACAAATACAGACTGAAATACTGTCTGTTCAGTATGTCATACTCATGTGATGACATTTAAAATACCTAGTGGAATATGAATTCTAAATTAAACACATTAACCATAAAAGCTCTGTTCGTTTTCAGAACACAGTTGAAGATATTTGGGATGAAGACCAGGAGGCTTGTGACTGTTCCATTGACTGCCAAATAAATAACACTGTCAAAGGTCCAGAAAAGTATGAAAGACTTAATCAAAAATACTCCATCGCCATCAGTGGTTCAGTCTGAATTGAACCAGAGAATACTTTTTGTATGCAAAGACAATTTTAAATAATTCATCTCTCAGCATCACCATACAAAAAGTATTCTCGTCACTTCATAAAATATGTACAAATTGAACCACTGATGGCAGATGGACTATTTTGACAATGAGTACTTGGCAGTTAATGGAGCAATCAAAGCCTCTCGGCTTTCTAAATATCTTCAATTGTGTTCCAAAGATAAACTAAGCTTTTATGGGTTTGAAATGACATTGAAACAACAAATCAAAGCAAAAATACATGTACAAGATGAATCTTTCCATTGTAGCTGACACAGAACTGTGTACGTCATGGCACGTCTTGATTTTGCCAAGTTCAGTGTGTTCAGTGTGTCCCTAGGTCAGCATTTTGTTGACCCTGGAACAACATTCTAATACAAAAATATAGTCTTGACCATATCTCTACACCTAAACCTAACCTTACCCATGAGTAATCCCTAAAATCAGATTTAATTATAGACGACTGACACTGCTGTTCAAGCGCCAAACACTGATTGTAAGCCTAAACTTCACAAAAACTGTAAACTGTTTCTTCAAATCTGTTTGGTTAACCACAATGTTGTTCCATGTTGCACTTGGTAAAATCAGGTTAGTGGTACGACATGGGGGTAAGTGATTAATGACAAAATTTTCATTTTGGGGCGGAGTAACTTCATGCTGTCAGTAAATTCGACTAATTGGAATTTTTGTTATTTGGCACAAAACAACCAAGCAGTAAAACTCTACAGCGCCATAATGATCATAATTCCCTATTAGAACAATGCTGGAATCTTTAGAGGTTTGTTCATTCGATTAACGGTTTGCACTAAAGGAGGTGAAAAGTGCAATTTATGTGTTGATTGTTGGCTGGAAATGGGCCTTGTGGACCGAGTCGACCAGCTAATTCACCCAATCAGCAAAACCTAAAATGAATTCCTGCCAGTCAGCAACTGTTTATGACCGTATTTTCTAGTTAATATGCAATATGTGCAAAATTAGTTTTTGTTTTTTTTTGCAACATCAGTCAAAAGTAAATGAATGCCCTTACAGCCATGTGTTTCCAAATCTAGTTTTATTTAGTGAAAAACTATTACTTTTATTCATCAAGGGTGCATTAAATATATTCAAAGTGACAGTAAAGACATTGGTAATGCAAGAATTTATAATAACTTGCATTAATATATCATTAACATTATATTAATGCTTAACAGTTCATTAGCTAATATATATGTAGAAATAGGAAATAATATGTTTATATAAAGTTACTATAATGTTCGTTAATAATGTGTTAATCAGAGTTATTATAATGTGTAACCAAGCTGTTTATAATGTTACAAACCTTTTCTATTTCAAATAAATGCTGTTCTTTGGAACACACTTTGGAATATTTTATTTAAATATTGTAATATATTGTTTGGTGTATTTGACCAAACAAGGGTAGTGTTAACAATTTTGAATGATTTTTGTTTTTCATAAATTTTTCTCACTGTGTGGGTGTTTTGTAGATTGTTTTGGTATAGATCTTTATTTACTGTATATTTCTTGTCATCTTTTAGATGGTTTCATCATTATGTATACAAAAGAATACAATGACAGAGGTCACATCCAAGACCTTTGGTAGAAACAACTGCACAAATATGCATAGCCTAGTTTTTCCCAGTGAGCTCAAATATAGGTCATTCTCTGCTAGTTAATTGACAGAATTAATAAAGAAGCTCTAATTTCAGTCCTTAATATCAAATGACACGAGACAGAGCCACTCTTTTCAGAAAACCTGACAATTTATTGTCCGTCACATTTCTCCACAGGATCCAAGATCTGAGTTATACGTATTACTCAGAATTTAATGGCTGACATTAGGTGGAGGTAAATTGGAGCCATCAGTCACGCAAGACACTCATAGCTGAACTCTAACACTGACAAACTTTGTCCATGTTTCGCAGAATTAAAATGACTACATTAAAAGCTCACTGTTTTGTGTGTGTGTGTGTGTGTGTGTGTGTGTGTGAGAGATTATTTCTCAATTTTAATCAAGTATTATATTTTATTGTGCATAAAGATTTGGATCAAAATGTCTCCCTCATAAATATGCATGAGAGCTTTATTAAATAGAAAGGTTCTTTATTTTTTAAATTTAAACTCCCTCATGAAGTTGTTTCAGTTAAGCCTGGTCAATCTTCCTTAGCTGTTATTAAATCATTTTTTCAGTGGCCACATGGACAATTAATTAGGTAAATTCGTAAGAGATTCAACTCTCCAGATACACACTATAGTATCTAAGTGCATGTCTTTGCTGGAAATACAGGCAAGCATGACTAGAAAGAGAGATTTTTTTTTTTTTTTTTTTTTTTTACTATTTCAAATGTTTGAACGGCACTATTTGTAGTTTCCAAATGACCCATGCAATAAATTGTCAGAGACAGAGTCCCGGTGCAACGAACAGGAACGGCTGAATATATTTATGTATATGGTAACATCTCTGATGTATTACATTTTACAAGTGAACTGAACCTATTATGATTTATATGCTCTTTTTGAGTAGCGTTTTGCAAAAAATAATAGTAGTGTCCTACAAGACAAATTATGATTGATATTGATAACAACGCATGCTTCAAAAAAACACACTGTCTGGATTTGTGAGGATGTTTTGGATGAGTTTTGCTCATTGTTTCTGCAAATCTGGAATATGAGAATCCAGTGAGCTGAAAAGATATCTGAAGATATCGTGAGAAAACCCCTGATTATGGAGGTTTGTTGCTGGTGCACAAACATATGGAGCACCATATGGTCAAATAGTGTGTTGGTGCCCATTTAACAATAGAAAATATTGCTAAAAAAACAAAACAGCAGTTTTTGTAGTACAACTAAAATACTGCTATTATAAACGAAGCAGTAGTGAATGTTTTCTGCTTGGAGCTTAAAAATGGAAATTCACTGGTCAGATGTAGAAACTATGTGTATAACCACAACGCTTTCACATAAAACTGTTGTGACATCCAGCTATAAGCTATAATCGCTGAAGATGTTGCATAATTGGTCTGCATACTTCAAAAGGTCATATGAATAAAGCTTATCCTTAAAAAAATATGTTCTTGTGCACCGATAAACTGCCAGGCTAAGTTGGTTTTGCGTTAGATAAGGAAATATTTTATGCTTGGAGATTTGCATGTTCGGGATTTCACGCTCTGGATCAGCGCTGCATATCTGAGTGTGTGAATCAAGCATATATACTGTAATCCTCGTAGATACTGTATGTTATGATGGAGAACTCTATGCAAATGCATGCATGTACCCTCTCTTTGCATTAAAATGTACTGCTTTGTTTATCGTACACCTCCACCTGTCCTGGAAGGTCACGTCATGCGTTCCCAGATCCATTCTTCGGGCTTGAAATGCACTGCTGTATTTCAGTCTCACTGCGATGAATGGAATATGCATTTCAATGCATGTAAAAAATAAACCAATAGACAAGACATCCCAATTGCTGATAGGAATGTTATTGTGTTTATTCTGCATATTAAAAAGCTGAAATGGAACGTCGATGTGCAAAGAGAAATAATAATGCCATCGGACAGGGTTTTTTTATTTCTGTTCAGAGATGCAACATTAATAGCACTATAGATTAGATTTCAATTTGTTGGTTTGGCCTGTTATGCATGAATCTAGTGGACAGGAGAATGACTAAAAGAATACAATACTTGCACTGGGATGAAAAATTAATCATGAATATTTCAGGATGCTCTAGTCTAGACCAGGGGTTTTCAAGGTCTTGATGGCATGAAGCTCAAAATATGATCCTCTGAGATATTTTAGGTGTTTTCCGGAAAGTCTGGTTAACTGCAGACCTACAACTAGAGGACTGAAAGGAATGCAGGTTCATTTGTAACACTTTTCTCAGTTAATGTCATTCAAAGTTTTTAAAAATGGTAAATTATATTATATTTAATACATATTTTAAGGTAACAAATTCACTTTGACAGCCTTACAAACTGTGTTAAACATAATTTGATTAATCTGCATGTTTATATGTAATTTAATAAATACATTTAATGTAGTTTTTGTTTATTTTACTTTTTAATTTTGCTTCACTTTATTTTACTTTTTAATTTAATTAATTTATTTTTTTATTCTTTCTTTTTGTGGACCACAAGTGGGTGGTGGGGTGTACACAGAAAATTACATAAAAAAAAAATTACAATAAAAATAAAATAATTTAAGTGAAATAAATTGTTGTCAAATGATTAATTGCGATTAATCACATTGCAAAATAAAGGTTTTTGTTTATATAGTATATGTGTGTGTACTCTGTATATTTATAAAAATACAAACATATATATTTATGTATATATTTAAGAAAAATATGTTGTGTTTATATTAAAGAGAAAGTGACCCCTAACAGACCTGCGTAAGCTGCCCAGATCCAAGAAAGCCTGTCGGCGTTGTTGTTGCTGGAACCGGCCCGGTGGCACATGTCGAAGTGGAGGCCATCTACTCTAATGGGGCATGATCTGTCAATAGAGTAAATTTGCAACCTAGCAAATAATACCTGAGCTCCAGGACTGCCCACTTGACGGTGAGAGCTTCCTTCTCCACAGCTGCGTAGTGGGAACCAGGACCATTACTCTATCTCCCGATTGGAACTCCTGCTGTTGGGCCGCCCGGTTGTAGTGCCGCTTACCAGGTGTTCCCAGACTAACAGTATGACCTGGTCGATCTTCTCCCTCATCTCCCGTACGTTCACGACGACCGTTCGATGGGCTGCCGTCTGCTGCACCCAGGCTTATCTGGCTACGTTGAGTAGGCCCCTGGGTTGGCGTCGGAATTGCAGCTCGAAGGGGGTGAATCCCGTGGAGGCTTGGGGTACCTTGGGGCTGAAAAGGACATAGTAAATGAGCTGGTCCCAGTCTTTCTTATCTTCGGACGCCACCCGTCAAAGCATCTGATTGATCGTCTGATTGAATCTCTCGACAAGAATCTCTGGGGGTGGCAGATGGAGGTCTTGATTTGTCTCACTTTCAGCAAACGGCAGAGGCCAGCCATTAGCCTGGACAGGAAGAGCTCTTTGGCGATGACTTTCGAGGTGGCCTTTCATAAGAGGACTGCTTCCGGGTACCAGGTGGCATAGTCCACGATGACCAGGATGTGGTAGAAAAGCGGAGAGGCTGCGATGGAGGAAAGCCCCAGGCGAGACAGATTCTCCCTCTTCAGCTCCTCATAGTTCCCAATGGCGTTGGGTGGGAGTGAGAAATAATCGGTCACAGCATTTCTTCTGGGGGGAAAACACAGAGTTATTAAGTCACGCTGCATTGGAGATGAGTCTCACCCGTCTGAAGCTCCAGCTCCTCTTATATATTAATGCCGCCATGGCCGATTGACCTGCTCTGACAACTTCCAGGTGCTGGTTGTGAGTTGCCAGTGCAATGCTGATTTCCTATCGGGCTTCCCGCCACAATATGCATGTAAATATTTCCAAAATTATGTGCTTTATGTGAGTGCATCTATATATAAATAATAAATACACGCAGTACACATATATATCATGTAAACAAAAACTTTTCTTTTGGATGCGATTAATTGAGATTAATCATTTGACAGGACTAAAATACATGAAAATATTAAGTAAAACTTGTCCTAGTTCTCAACTGGTGGATTGCAACCCAAAATCATTTGCAAATTTATTCTGATATGGTCAAATGTCATGTTAGGCTAGTTGAACAAAATAATGCATGATAAAATGAAATCCAACCCAGGCTACATTAATACAGATTCACTTGTAATGTGGATAAATTTGTTTTGCGCAGGCCACGATGCATTTTGTGCACATTTATTGACTGCCAAGAGCATTAAACTATTGAAATTCAATTTTTGAATGATAAACAGATTTGGTAAAGTGTTGGATAAAATGTAAAATCTGAGTCCTGAAGCTACACCGCAGCGGTGAACCACGGCTTGAAAATGAACCAGGGTTTGCTCGTTGCTTCAAGGCTTGTAAGAATGAGGGAATGGGCGTAAAACAGAGGAGGATGAGCTGTGGGAGTGAGTATTTGTGAGTCCGGGTGAGTGTGCTGTGGGGGATTAGATGAGGAAAAAGAAAAGCAAAACTGGGTGGGTGTTATGGAGAAAAAGCTAGGGTGGGTTTATTGTGACAGCGGCGTGTCAATGAGGGTTTTAGTGGACACAGTCTGAGTTGTGGAGGCAAAATAAAGTGATGCACTGGCATACCTGGGCAGGGACCATGGGTATGGATGAGAGAGAAACTCTGGGGAGGGGAAGCATCCTAGTCTCGCTTTTATGGAGATGTTTCCCTCCAACGGGGCGAGCGTAGCCTTGCGTGACTGTTTGCTTGGTGTGAATTGAAGCTGTTTTGACTTGGCGGCTCAAGTGCGGACCTGGAGTTGTCCAACCAGCTGCCAAACTCCTTGAGCGCAAAGTTTGCTGACACATTGCTCGATTGGACCACAAAACGAAAAGGTATCAAACAGTACAGAGCCGAGAGACATCACCTTGGCTGGAGTAACGTCAAACAGTATAAAACAGGAAGTTCAGGACAGGGATGTTGGATGTGTATATCTAAGAGCAGTTATATCTTAAACACTGTATATAATCGTTAAGAAGTTTATGTGTGCATAGATGTGTGTAAATTTGAAGAGAAATATTGATTTAAATAATTGTATTAATAAGCTGATTATTAGCATGCATATTATTCAAATATTAGCCTTTTATTAGTGCTAATTAAGCACATATTAATGCCTTATTCTACATCCTTAATCCTAGCCAATACATACATTTAATTACTACCTTACTAGCTATTAATAAGCAGCAAATTAAGAATTTATTGAGGGAAAAGTTGTAGTTAATAATTAACAAGTGTTACCTATTCAAAAGTGTTATCAAAAAGGGTTCTAACATACGTGTACAAAATCAACCCCCCACATTTTTGTAGAGAATCTCTGCATTCTAATATATATTTTATAAATACTGACAGTATCATATTTAATATGCTACAAAACTGTGCAAATGTAATAAATCTAAGAAATGAATGAATAAATAAAAACTCTGGATCTTCAGAATGTTTAAATTTGTAAATATATTATTTATCTAAAAAAAAAAAATATATATATATATATATGCATGTATTTTTTTATTGCAGCTCTATATATATACAGTATGCCTATATCTTATGTAATGTCTTTTAGGTCAAGGGGGTTTAATAATTTGAATAATAATTTCAATTTATACACACACACACACTTATTTATGTAACAGTTTAAATGTTTGAGTTGTTAAGATTTATTTAATTTTATTTTTTGTTTGTTTGTTTCATGCTCTCCAAATGTTAATGTATTTTATAAAAATACAAATAAAATAACTTTGTCATGGCAAAGCTGAATTTTCAGCTACTGTTTCTTAAGTTTTTAGCATCATATAATCTTGGGGTCATAATAATCGTGTGTAAATATAGTAAATTTCCTTAAATTTTTTTATTCATTTGTTTAAAAATACAAATGTATCATTAAGCGTCATTATAGTGTGAAATTGAAGATGTTGAGGAGGGATTCTGTGTTATTTTCAAAGTGTCCTGCTCTGCTGTCTAGTTTGCTCATAGGCTGTTTTCTTATCTAAGCTAAGCACTGAAATACCAGGCCTCACCGGCCGCCTCGGAAATAGACCACATGTCAGAGGAACAGCAATTACATGTCAGAAGCCCTCGGCTAAAGATGTATAGCAAAAAAAATACAGTGTTAAACAGCATTTTATGTGACCTGCTTTGGTAAAGAGTGTTGACAAAATAATCATTTTGCCCCTAGTTTGTTTTCTCTTTGTATTCTTCATAGGTTGACGTGTGACTCTTTCTAGGATTTGCTCTCACTGTTTGGATTGTTGCAGCTTGTTTATTTGTTGCATGCGGGTGCTTGGCTGGTTTCCTGCAGCATTAACACAGGGACGGAACTCAGAAGCCGCGTGGGAAGGAGGGCAGTGTGGCTGCCAGACTTCCTGCCCAGAACCAATGCTACGACATGCGCAATATGCAGGGAAATGACTGGGAGTAGGAGGAAGAGAATGAGAGACGGAGAAAAACGGTGCAGATTTCCCCTGACGCTGTCATCCCACTCCTTTGGGTTTCCATGGTCAGGACGGCTGTTCTGAGATTTTTGGGATGCTTTTCATGTCTCTTGAGCAATGAATTTAATATATTATTTATTTTAAAGCAACATGAAGTAAAAATATACTCTGGTTAAGATATTAATACACATTCTTATTGTGTTTAATTAGTGTATTTTATTCTAAAGACAAACCAAGTTCCTCATCTTAGTCTCTTAGCTTAGGGTTTTATTGATTGATTTGGTTGGTTAGATGATATATTGATTGATTGATTGATTGGTTGACTGGTTGTTGAGTGAGTGATTGCTTGATTGGCTGGTTGTCTGATTGATTGATTGATGATTGGTTGGTCGGTTAAATTTATTAATTGGTTGATTTATTGATTGGTTGGTTGGTTGATTGATCGAGTGAATATTTTTCTTAGATGTGCATAACATACAAATCAACTTATTTAGATAAACAGATCAATTCTATCTTTCTTTCCCCCTTAAGAAGTGCATAACATTACATAATTAAAATAGTTTGGAATAATTATGTTCTATGAGATTTATTTATTTATTTGACTGATTCATTCATTCGTTCATTACTTTAATACAAGCATAATGATTCAGAAAAGGAACCTTTATGTCCCTTCATATTTAAAATGTATTACTTTTAATTGAATTTAATTGAATTTTGATAGTGTACCTTTAAAGTGGCTTTCCTCAAAATTTGAATCTTTTATAAAATAATTTGCATGATTAGCTCTGGTTGGAAATGTTAACGCTGACTTTGTGATATATATGTAGCTTCTGATTAAATAATTCAATAAAAAGTCTTCCCGATGGATGACAGGTGGCCGTTGAGTTATTGTTCTGGTGGAGTGTCAATAATAGCGGTAGGCAGAGCCTTATATTGACCTGTCATATTGAGAATATATGATATTTAGCTTTTGCCTTGCCTCGCAGGACAGAAATGACAATAAACCGACTTTACTTAACTCCAGAAGACATATACCAGAAGCCTTGTCTCTCACATAAGCCCAATTTTTCTAGCTTTTTTTTCCAGGCAGGTTGGGCCTTTAGACAGAGGATGGATAACAACTCCAAGGCTCAATCAGTTCCTATTCACTGGCCTGCCAAACTGCTCTCGGGTTCAGGCTGGAGCAACAGAGGCTTGTTTGCCAGTAAAAGCGCCAAGCGCTGATGAGACAGAGGCACATAGACAGTTACAACCTGGCAGCCTTATTTTAGCCAGGGTGACAACGGGTCTGTCTGCACCTTCTATCAAATTTTCCAGCCCCTCTCCCTGTTTCTCAGTCTCATTTTCCCCTTTTCTGTCTCTCCATGTGTGACTTTCTCTTGTGTGGCTCTCTATGCTATAAAGCCACATCAGTTTCTAAAGTTTAACATTGTTTAACTAATCAGTCTTGATTGTCTTGTCAACCTTGTCTTTTTAGATTCATCCTTAAAAAGTTATTTCCTTATTTTTCTCCCTCTCTCTCATATATACCCTATTAAACTGGCATTATGAGGTTGACAAGTGTGTTTTAAATAAATGGTCTCCGGTCTCTGGCTTTCCCTGAACATGGTTGGAGTTATTTGGGTGGGAGGGCTGATGGATGGATGTTGTCAGTCTACATCCATAATGAGGCATCAAGCAGCTTGTTAGATGCTATCAGTAGCTGCGGCCCATGAACCTCATTCGATCTGCTGTCATGTAGCATGTTGCATCATCTGAGACCCCTGATGAGATAGACGATGGGTGATGATCGTTTTTAGGAGGGCTTGCTTACTGCTTCCATTTACAGATAAGAACAGCCACTTAGCATCAAGTTAGGTCTTGGAACACTGTCAATGTTTATGACCACTATCCCTTTTGTCTAGTCTAGGAAACATAAAGTTAACCATCACTTTGTTCCTGAATAAAGACGGTCTAGACTTTTTTTTAGACATACAAAGTGAACATTTTGTCTGTAATGATTAGCCTAGTCAAGTGATAATTGTCTCTGAAAGTATTTTAACAACGTATACAAAAACTGTGTGCTTGTGTGTGTAGCTGAATGAATGATTATGAGATCAGGTGGCTTTAAAGAAGCCACACCTGGCCTGTAAGTGTTTCAATAGATCATTTGTATCTTTTATCCTTGTGTTTACACTTAGAAATGACCTTTTAGAGTGAGGTCTAATTGGATAAAGTGCGTTTTAGTGCTTAATGTATGAGAAGAGAGAACTGTTTACAGAATAAGGTTGACACAGGCCAATCCACTCCAGAGGCCCTCAGAGATATTTAACTGGACCATTTGCCCACACTCATACTGCACCCAGGGTTTAGAAGATGGTAGCGTTACCTTTTACCAGGGCAAACCACAGGGAATGAAATGAGCTGTATCATTGAAAAATGCGACAACGCATTACCCTGCAGCACACATTTGTTTGCATGAAAGAAAATCTGCTGAGCCAAGGTGGAAAAGGAGGTGTCAAAAACAGCTAGACAGCAGGCAGCAGGAGAAACTCTAGCTCAAAAGTTTTTGTTAAAGTAATAGTTGATTCATTTTGTTCTTCCGAACCCGAATACATTTGTTTTGTTGACTCAAACAGATATTTTGAATCACTGTTTTACATAAAAATACACTGAGTGGAGGTTGGTATTTTTTAGGATTCTTTCAAAATTACCATAAAAGATCTTAAAAGTAGTTTATATGTGTGCAATATTCCAATTCACGTGATAAAATCTATCATACGTTTCTTAAATTAGCTGTTTATTAACGGTAAATGTTAAAGGGGTCATACAGTGGTACGTGCACTTTTTCAGGCTGTTTGGAGTGACATGTGTGTTGGGAGTGTGTGTACATAACCACCCTACAATGATAAAGATCCACCAGTAGCTTTCTTTTAATTTCATAAAAATAAGTTGCCCCTTCTGAAATCAAGTCACACCGACAGAGGCCATTCCCACAATAGTTGATTGACAGCAGCGTGTCACACAGACTGAACTGGTGTCTTACCTCAGACCCGCCCTGAG
>JAUCMS010000052.1:14891467-14909784 GCA_032357445.1 Enteromius radiatus | reverse complement strand
AACAAGACAGCGGTCCCACTGAAACAATTTCAGAGGCTCCTGGGGCATATGGCAGCAGCGACAGCGGTAATCCCGCTTGGACTGCTCCATATGAGGTACCATTTGGATTTTAAGTGAGTGAATTCAGCTGTTTTTTTAATCATTATATAAAAAAAAAAAATTATCTGTTGTGGATTGAAGTGTTTGAATTTTGACTGAAGTTCAAATGAAAATTAACAATACTTTAACTAATTGCCATTTTATGAGCAGAATTTAGTACAAATTTAAAAATACACACAAACTCCCATATATCGCCAAAAAAAAAGTTTTGTTTGTTTTTTTTTTGGTTAATGGAAATGGAAATCATTTCACATTTTTTATTGACATTTATACAATATCACAAAAGTGCAAATCTGTAATCTGATGATGGATTTCTTTGTATGTTATTTAAACAGATTTCATATTTTAGAGATGCTCCTAATGTGTCCTGGTTTGATACTGTCTGCTTATTTTAAAGGTAACCTTTGAAAAGGTTTGGGGCTACATCAGAAGAAATTAACTCAATACCTTGCATGTCCAGGACACAATTAAATTACAACCGAAAGTCAAGTCTGCCATGAAAGATTAATGTTGTAATATACTTTGTTTGTGCTAATGGGTGTCAGTAACTCAAAGACGAATACGAGAGGAAATTATCATAAAGGAAGAGATGAAGTTCAGAGAGGCTGGTCGCTGGGCACTTGGCTAATAACACAGCCGGAAGCATATGTTCAGGTTTAGCTGCACCGCATGTGCACTCATGATTCCTGCAGACATGAAAAATAAGTGATTAATGGAGGTGACTGCGGCCTACAGTGCTCACGAGTTAATTAAAGGCTCAGCAGCGCTACAGCTCTGCTCTCTGCCCGTCTAAAGTCACATCATTTTTCGTGAGCTAAACTGAGTCAGGGCCAGATCTTTATTTATGGACGTCTGGGACTTTGCTCCCCAACTTTTTAAATGACATGTCTCTTGTTTTACATATTTATGCGTTACTTGAGGGTTTTATGATTGGGATGCAATCTTCCCAATTTATAGTCAGTGGTCTAAGCCTAAAAAAAAAAAAAAATATATATATATATATATATAAAATAATAAAATATAGTATTTACTCATTCCAATAATAATGATAAAGATAATTCAAATAAATTAATTAATGTAAAATAGGTAAAATATTTTTTTGTTTCCTTCCTTGCTTACTTTCATCCTTACAAGGATAAAATATTGCTATTTATATAATAATAATAATAATAATAATAATAATATCAAATTACTGAATTAAAATATTTGTTTTACTTTATTAATTATCTTATTCTTGCCAAATATAATATTGCTTTTTATTTTAATATAGTTAAATATTTCTAATGTTGTTAGTTACATTTCTATTTGGAGATACAATTCTATTTATGCTGTTATATATTTACACTATTTATGCAATAGTAAAAATACCAATACTAATAATAATTCAGACTATTTAAGTTAAATATCTTTGCTTCCTACATTTCTTTCTTCCAAAGATATAATATTAGTTATTTATTTTAAAAGTAAAGTGTTTAATATTCCAGTTAATAATAATAATAATATAAAATTATTTTAATAAAATATAATAATCTTTATTTTTCATTGAATTTCATTATAAATTTTAACGTTTAATGTTTTTGTAATATTGCCGCTATTTGTTGTTGTTGTTGTTAATACATCATCATATTACATATTTTATTGCAATCTAATTATTAATAAAAAACAAAATCAATGCATATTGGTGAATTGACACCTAAACAAAACAAAAATATCTGTAAACTACAGAACAAATACTGTACCTAAACTACTTCACTGTGTTCCAGTATGAAATTATGTTTAATGGGGAGTCCTAAAATGCAAGCATGATAGCATAAAAAATGTGAAAAAGTGAATTAACGAACTAATAAATAACACATGTTCAGGAATCTTAAATGATAAAGGCACTTTTATGAGATGCTCAGTACAGTAGCAAATAAAGACCTGTAGGGTATAATATTTCTTGGCTTCTGCTTGGCCAGCCATGTTAATGTTTTGTTCTTCTCCTCTGTTTATATTTGTTATTGGTCTGCTGTTTGGGGGATTTGTGAGGACAAGGCACTGTAAACAGTGAGTTTCCAGCCGGCAGTCTCTTCCACTGGCAGTAAATAATGTGGATGTTCTTCTGCTGGCCTGTCCTACAATCTCTCTAAAGTGTATCTTGCAAAAAGACACACATTGTAGCATTTTATGTAAGTACACAAAGAAGAAATCCGATTATGATAGACTAATATTGTTTAATGTTTAATAATAAGCAGGAAATGTGAGTAGCTTCTCACAGAATCATGGCTCTTGGTTTTGTGTATTTAACACCAAATGATCATCGACTCTAAAACTGTTACTTGGTAGAATTGACACCAAAACGCAAGTTATATTGTGAGTGTGTTTTTTGCTGTAAATGTGTCTTGCGCTTGCAGCCGTTTGTGGTTTGTATTCTCACTGTGTTGGTCTGAGCACGGTTTGGTGCCGGATGCTGTTTGCCTAAAGCTGCGTCTTCACTCCACAAACACATTCAGATGAGACGGGGGGAAGATAATTAGTCTGTGTGGTAATCAGAAAGCAGAAACTGAATAGGAAGGCTCCTCTTATGCCAGGACTGAGGGCATCAGCCAGAGGGCTAAGGACCCTCGCTGTGTGCACTGATCAGCTTCCATTCAAATTTAGCATTACACCACACGCTGACTCTGCATTTGATATTTAGTTTTTCCTATTTGTGCTCTCCTCTGCTGGAAAGACAGATTTAGAACATGAATGCTGACTGGTTTTCTGTAGTGAAGCTGTCTGCTGGGAACAAACTAGTACACCAGAGTCCAAAACACAGCCCGGCATTCTGTCCCTCATCCAAAACCAGGAATTAATGTCTTTCATTTTTCAGTGTTATCTTTTGTTATTGAGTATAGAGTGAAAATATTATATATATTTTTTTATAATATGTATTATAAGGTATAATTTAAGCATAAAAAAATTAATTAATGGTGGATTACATGTTTTGTTTGTTTTTAGATTTTATTTTCAGTTAACACATTTTTTTATGGTTTTAGTTTTATTTAACCCTGCTTTTTTATGCTTTTCATATCACTTGTCATCTTAAACCCAATAATGAGTGAATTCTGTCTTTCTGAATTTTTGAAAACCCCCATGACTTTTGCTCTGGATCCTCCCAGATCAGTTTTATCAGGATTATTTGATTTTATTCTGACAATGAGGGATGAGCTTCTGCAATGATTAATTGTGGGCCTGTGTTTGTAAGGACTGTGGAGATATTAATTGAATCTGATATTAAATATTACAGACAGAATTTGGCGAGACGAAGAGATGCTGGGCTTGATTTAATACTTCTCTGCATGCTGAGACACAGAGGAGAGGGCTGGAGAGATAAAAAAAAAATTCTTGACGTCTGGAAAAGAGAGAAGCAGAAGGGTCAGAGTCAAGGTTTAACTAAATCTGACCTATAATCAATGTAAGGATTTCAGAACTGTAGGATACACCAATCCTGTTTAAACTTGGAGTTGAGATCCAGCTCATGTGATCAGATCACAGCAAAAAATACTGCTGCTATTGTGAACTGATCACTAATTGAAACCATTTCATCACGTCAATCAGAAGCCACCTGTATTTGTGCAGAAATTATTTACTTATTTATTTATTTATTTGAAAATCCATCCTGTTTATCCTTTATCTCTTTTAAAAATGTATTTTTAATTTGTTGTTTTTTAAACTGATTTTATCCAGTTCTTGGCTAAATGTTTTTTTAACTATTCACTTTCTGAGCAGTGTTGTACAGTGAAGGCCTACACATCTCTCAGTCAATATTTGTGCTGAAACAAGTGTCTTAAACTTTAAAAGAAAAATCTATTTATTTTGAGTCCATGTCAAATTTATAAGTACGTAAAGTTTGTTTCTTTTTCATCCAATAATTGAATTGAATTTTTACATTAAATTAAATTAAATTAAAAGAGAGAAATTAAATTAAATTATTCTGTATTCTACCTAGTATTTATTTATTTATTTATGTTTTTCATTTTTCAATATATCATTCATATATATATATATTTTATTATTATTTATCTCAAGTCTATCTAAAAAAAAATGTGTTTTTGTTTATATCATCTCTTCTAAATATTTATTAATTTGTTTATTTTACTTTATTATTAAATTGATGCTACACAGAATTCATGTAATTAATATAATTTAATTTCCCACTCAATTAGAAATCATTTGCATTTATAATTTATTATTATATTTGTTTTTAATTTAATTAAATTCAATTTTCTTCAAACTATCTGAATTTATTTTAAATGTACTCTACCCAGTATTTATTTATTTAACTTTTAGCCCATGGATTTAAAGGAGCAATATATCAATCAATATACCTTTCATATATCAGATCTTTCTTATTTTGTAAAAAAAATAAAATGTAGTTAGCCTTTCTGTTTATATAATCTTTTTTTATATTTATTAATTTGCTTATTTTATTTTATTTTTTAATTGATGGTTCCCAGTTTCAACCCAGAATTATTATTTTATTTATTTTAATATTAACTATTATTTAATAATATTATTATTATTTTTTTAATTTTATCATTACTTTATTTTCTATATATTTTTTTTTTTTTTGCTGATTATTTACTTTGGCTTCATTATCAT
Organism: Enteromius radiatus; assembly: GCA_032357445.1. NCBI lineage: Eukaryota > Metazoa > Chordata > Actinopteri > Cypriniformes > Cyprinidae > Enteromius > Enteromius radiatus. Next base: position 14,905,062 of record JAUCMS010000052.1, on the reverse strand, counting down.
ACGTGTGGTAAAGAAAACCATTCTTTATAAAATCCAGTGACGATGATGACAGAAGACATTACTTCCACGCGTACTATAGATGTTGATCTACCTTGTTAAACACTTGTGAACGACTCATCCAAGTCAGATCTTTAAACCTGGACTCCTTCACACAGTCTTTTTTTCCCCCAGACTCTACACTGCAATCTAGACTTGACCTTAACCGATCACAGTTGACTCTGGCCATTCCAGAGTGTGAAGTCAGCATGGCATTTTGTTGCCGCTGTTCTGCAGCAGTGAAAACATCCAAAGCCCGAGCGAGAGAGAGGTTTCAGCACAGCCCTGCAGTGCCGAGTTTTAATGGTGTTACGTTCTTCGCTCTTTAAACTTTCCTACCGCAGAACAGTGGCGTAACCATCATACATACTGTATATAAAGCTGAAAAACACACTAACACAAACCTCAGCGTGAGTAGGGGAGCTGTATCACACACATTCACTCAGCAAGCAGCTTGTATGTGTGTGTTGGTGTTTTTTTCTTGGTTGTGTAGGACCGTACACCAGTAGTAGAGTTAACCGGAGGGGAATTGTATGAATCCATATTCAACACGTGAAGTATTCCCACGCCTGAAAGGATTAAATACAAGCTCCTAGTGGGAACACAGCAGGAGTAGATGAAGGACATGCAATCACGCAGAAAGAGTGTACGTGTGTCTATCGAGGATCATAAATGATTCTGATTGGCTATAGGTCTGGAAGCTAACATGGGATGCGTGCATGTGTTTACGTTATGAATGTTCGATGAATGCATTATCAAAAAGCGCTAGAGGGACGTGTTTTTAAGTTGTCTTCAAAGCGTGTTGGAATAGGACTCGGGCGTGGATCACACGGCTTTCATGAGCAAGACAACAGTGCTGCCAGACACTGTGAAAGAGGGGATCGGGTTCAGTTTCTAGCTGACATTCATTATCTCACTCGTTACAGTTATTCTTCCATCCTAAAGTTTCATTATTGCCAAAAAGGCAAAAATTCTGAGGCGTTCTGCTTTGTGGAGTCCCTGCAGATTTCCTGCTGAGCATTCACATTCGACTGCGAGGAAACCTTGGGCACTGTGGGCATTTCGGAGAGGTGAAAATAGATCAGCACAAACTTTAGTCGGCTGAATGCTAGTTCAGCATAAATCACGGGTCTTCAGCCTCTCTCTGGCTTAGGTGAACCCACACATTAAGAAAGTGTGGGTCTTTATAATATTATCATGAAGATTTTATTTGGTGCTGAATTTCTGCTTTAATTACAAACTTAAAATGACACAAACTACTTAATACTGAGGTGATATTTAATTGTATAAATCTGTTAAAGTTTAATTTAATAATAATATATTATATTATTGTTGTTATTATTCATTTGATTAATTTAGTTATTATTTCTAAAATAATATAATTGTATTAAATGTAGATGTTTTATAATTAATTCCAATGTCATCACATTGCATTTTACATTTGAGTGCTGTTAAATGTTTATTATTACTATATTTAATTTTTTAATTAATTGAATTAATTTAAATTGATAGCTAAATTAACTTTAAATTTAAATAAACGTGAATGTGATTTAAATGCGTTAAAACGGTCTTATTGTTAATTCATATATCATTGCATTTGACATTTTATTACTGTTAAATTTAAAACTGTTAAATGCTACTGTTGTTAAATTCAATAATTATTGAATTTAACAATAAATGTATTTCTATAGTTTAAGATGGTTTGATGGTTATTATTAAATGTAACTTATTTAAATGTTTTAAATTTATTTGTCTTATGGTTCTCTTATTAATATTATTATTCAGATTGTTTAATTTATTTATTTTACATTTTTCATAGTTTTTGTTGGATATATTGGATTTTTGTTATATACTGTATGTATATATATGTGTGTGTGTGTGTGTGTGTGTATTCTTTATGAATCGCAATACACAATACTAAGACGTGTATATACAGTTGTGTGTGTATCTCAAAATTATTCATACCCTTGATAAAGATCAGAGAATGCTGTGAAATAAATCTGCATTGTTTATCCATTTGATCTTTCATTCAAAATAATTAATTCGAAAATAAATATTTTTCTCTAGTACATAATGGCTACAATTATTAGTACTCTTAGAAATTCTTATGATTAAAACATCCCTGAAGTATTTTATATCACACCAGGGTTGCTAGGCTCATGAAATTGTCCAGCCTTGTCTTCCTGTTTCATAGGATTATAAATATGAGGAACACGACCACATGTTATTTGGGAAGGTTCAAGAAAAATTCTCTTTGCTCATTCAAAAACAAAAATCCAGCATATTCAGTTGTCAGACACAACTAGAACATCAAATGATACCGGCTTTTAAACACTCAAGATTTTGGGGCACACAGGGATAAAAAAGCACCCCATGAACTGAGAGAGAGAGACTGCTTTAATATGTGATTTTTTTATTATTCTCATCAAAATATATTATGTTGTGATTGGTAGTGCGTACCATTTGAAAATGCAATTATTCAGATGTTTATTGAAGCGTAGTATGTTTAAATTTTGTGGTATGTTTGATGTCAATCATGTTTTTAACAGCTCGCCTCTATTATGCCCCACAAGCCCTTTTGCATTTGGATTTGCATTTTTGACCAAAAATGGGCAATTGGGGTGAAAGAAAAGAGCCGTTCTAGTCGAAATTGAAGGGCGTCAGAACCATTCATTTGCATATTTATTTTCTGGTCTATACTGTGCACAATGGCTTATGTTCAGAGTTTGATTGACAGGGTAAAATTATGAAGACAAGCTGTCATTCCTTTCGTGAATAGGGAATACAGCTGTTGCTTGAGTAGCACAGAACATATATTACAAAAGATTTAGCTTTGGATGATGTAATGCTCATTCATTTGCTCTACCATTGTCTCTTGCTATTCCTCCCTCAGTCGCTTGTTTTACAGTGTGCACGACACACAATTATGTATTATGTCAAATCTGATTATTTCATCAGCATGTGTAGAGTGAGTCGGTCTGCTGTCTGCTCCTGGGCTTTACTCGTCACGCAGGGCTTATCGCTTATAACACTTTCTTGTTCTGTTGGTCAGAAAAATGAGTCTGTCTTACAGGTCCAGGTTATGCCATTTTCACTTTTTTGTCTGTCCATTATATTTTTGTGTTGTTGTATTGAATGTACTTCTAATTTCTATTCTATTCTATTTAGTGCTGTAAAACGATGAAACATAAAAATATAAAGATTATGTATTTTATGTTCGTTATATTAAAATTACTTTCTGTCGTTTATGTTATGATATGCTACAGTATGTTATGTTGTATTATATTGTGCTGAGAAATAATTAATCGCGATTAAACGCATTCAAAATATTTTGTATGTATGTATACTTATTATATTTTTAAATACAATATGTGTATATGTGTTAAATATATTTATTTATAAAACAAAATGTTCTTATAAAATAATAATATAAATATATACATTTACTTGTAAATATTTTCTAAATATATATTGTTTATGTACTGTTTGACAGCAATAATTATATTATATTGTATTGTATTTATTACATTATTATATTATCATTATTATCTATCTATAAAATTATTAATATTATAATGCTATTTGAATAATATTGGATATATTATTTAAATTATTATCATATTTATTATAATAGTATTTTAATAATATTTAATAAATTATTTAAATGTGAATAGCATTTATTTTAATGAAATTAATAATATAACTATATATTGGATATTTGTTCTTGTGTTTATAGTGTTGTTGTGCTTAAATTAATATTTATCATTTCAAACTATTTTTTTTTTAATTTTAGCATAAATTAGTATAAATATTTTAATATCAACTATTTACCTATTAAATGTAATCAATAATATGCATTTACATTTTTTTAAATTTATTGGCTTATTGTTTGCTAAATAGACTCTATGATATAATGCAGTATTAAGTAAGCAAGATCATTTATTTCTTTTTTATTTCTTATGTATTCATTTTTATATAAATGTGAGTGCAGCTTCCCCATGTAAACGGCTCTGCAGTGCTGGGATGTTGGAGGTGGCTGCCATGAGGATTATGAGCAATAAAAATTGAGATGCTTGTATCATAACAAGCGAAACGATTCTTCATTTCGACATGCGTCTGCTTGTGCAGTGAAGATCCTATTGACTGTTTAATTCGCTAATCTCACTGCCGATGGCCTGACCAAGCAGCGAGAGGCGTCCTTTGATTGAGGCCGATTGCTATGTAAAATGTCCATTGATTTCTCTGTGACCCAGCTAGATAATCCCTCAGCCTCATTATAAATCACCCTGTCCTTCTGCTTCCATGGCTGCTTCTGCAATATGAGAAACCTCAGACAGCTCAACAGCATGTTACAGTACATTGGCCGAATGGGGGTCATGCTGAATAAGCCATGTGTGGTTGGTTTGAGTGGCTACTTTAATTTTTATTGTGTTTAAGAGGGCCATTCTGGCAGACATTTAAGACTTTGCTTGTATACGCACATCAATATAAAATACAAGAGTCATTGTTTATCTATAGAGGATAGATGTGTGTTTTATGGGTTTAGAGGCAGATTATAAGTGATCTGCCCTTGATGTCCGTGTCTTTGTTCGTCCTCTTAAGGACCAGAAGCCTTTGAGTAAACATCATTATTGCCTGCCTGCCTGCCCATAAACTTGCTTTTACGTTTGAAACCACACAGCGGGCTTATTTACTATGAGTATGTTGATGGGCAGAACTGCTGTCTTAATGGTGTTGTTTATTTGAATGAGAGGAAAGGAGAGATTAATGACGTGCTCTGTGAGCGTAACAGGCCATCCGTCCAAATGCTGTCATGGTTGTCTGTGCTTCTGGAGCACCAGACTTGTGTGTCGACTAAATGGGAAGCTAATAGCAATTGGGATGTATCAGCAAAAATGTTTTTCCCACATCCCACTGCTTTCCAGTGTGCGGCACAGATTCATGGATGTACATGCTGTTTGGTGTCAGTAGGATTTTTTTTATTTATTTGTTTTTTAGAAAGAGAGAAATTATTACTTTTAATCAGCAAGAATGCTAAATTGATTACAAAGGACAGGAAAAACACACATATTTGTACTAATATATTTTATGATATATATATATATATATATAAATAATGTTATCATGGCTTCCGATAAAATAGTTAAAAATAATAATAATAATAATAATCATATAGAATGTCCCTTAAGGCCCACATCAACATATTGGTTTTCATATTTTTAGGAATTGCTGGCTGCTGAAAATGTTGTTACTTGAAATAAAAATAAATGCAAACTAATTAAAAAATAAAATATAATTTTATTTCAGCTAATTTTCAAGGTAATATATCTAAAATAGCAAAAACAAAAAAACCTAACACTTAAACCCTAAACTAAAATTAGTATAGCAGAAAATATTAAACCTGTTTTCAACATCATCATCATCATCATAAGAATAATAAAACAGGCGTATGATTGTGTCACGCTTCATGTTGGTCTTGTCCTGTTTTCCCCTGTCTTTTGTATTTTGGTTTAGTCCTGTCATTATGTTCGGATTAGTGTATTCGCCCCACCTGTGTTCCTCACCTGCCCATAGTTCCTCTTGTGTATTTAAGCTGTTCAGTTTGTCTTGTCTCTCGTTGGTTATTAACGTTTCTTTGGATGTGTGTAGCTGTCTTTGTATTTTGTCAAGTAAAGTTCATGTTGTACTGCAATTCGAAGTCTCTGAGTCTACCTACAGCATCCCGTGACAGATTGCTAGTAATTTCTGGCTCATTAAAATTTTGCTTTGCCATCATAGAAATAAATTACACAGGTATATTAATTGTATATTATATATATAACATATATATAATGTTGACTGGATTTGAAAATAACCATTCATTTAATGTTTTTAAAACATTATAAAATATGTCTTCTCAACTAAGCCCAAGCAACTAAAATATTTTTACAGTGTATAGTTATAATATCTCGTGGTACTAATATTATACTGCTTCTATTAATATTAGTCATAAGATATATTAATCTGTGACATGAGTCTACATTTCAAAAGCCTGTGGTTCCCTGAGAGACAAAGTGAAGGTCCGATCAGCCTTATTTTCCACTTTAAATGAGGTTAAATGTGTTGTGAATGCTGTTTCACATTGCTGGAAGCTGTCCCGCTTATTTTGAGGGTTTCCCTGTGTTTTCAGCGTGACATGTTCTGAAACAGCAGTGCACTCAGAGGAACACAGAACACAGCTGATGTCACTAATTCATCATTTCACTCTCCGCTGTGGTCTTCTTTGGCTCTTTGAGGGCTTGGGTTCTGGATGTGGGTGGGATGTGATGTCAGCCATACAATGACTGTCCTTGGGACTCTTTTAAGTGGGACTGACATGACTTAGCAACTTACCTGTGAGTCTGTGCTGTTAGCCAGAGCTGAGACTGAAGAACTGAGACACAATGTCCCAGATTATTTACAGTCACTGATCACGTCACTTCAGATCAGCTTCTCTCTCTTAAAATTCCCTCTTTCTCTCCACACCGTCCTGGAATAAAGACACCACCGCTTCACAGTAAAGCATGATTAGCTTTTGCTATCTTACTTTTATTGGTTATATGGCTGTGTGTCTTTGTAAGTTGAATTTGTATTTAATTATAATTTTTTTTTCATTAAAAAATTTTCATTTTAAAATATTGAATTATTTTTCTTCATTCTTTACTTTTTCTTTATCTTTGTTATTTATTATCTTAAAAATAAAAAATCTTACATTTAATGCAATTATAATCTCTTTAATATTCAACACTCAAATGTTTAGACACACAATTATTAATGTATTAATTTGCCCACTCTTTATTCAGTTGTGTTTGTTTTACTTTATTTTATTTATTTCTTGCTTTATTGAAATGTATTGACCCCAGAAACTGTAAATTAATAATTTTACTGTATGAGGCAAGTGCATTTCTAAACTCTTGAGTGCTACTAAATCTATATTTTTATTTATATGAATTTAAAAAATGATAATATAGTTTTATTTTATTTAACACACACATATTAGTGTTGTCAAACAATTTTGTTTGCATAAAATATGTGTGTTCTGTGTATATTTTTTTTAATGTATAATTGCATATACACACATACAGTATATATTTCAGACATCCAAACCTGCAAAAACTCATTTCAGGGAGATGAGAAGAAACATACACTTCTGGGTTATTTTTAAATACTGGGTTTAGTCTATTTGGCTAAATATATAGCTAAATAGACTATACTTGATGGACATGGCTAGAAGGTGTACAAAGACATTTTCTTCTTCCACATGTTTGCTGGTTCTCTCTCTCTCTCTCACACACACAGACGGACCTCCCACAGCCACATTGTAGGGAATTGCCAGCAGGTAGTGTGTATGGACTGCCCTACATTAAACCCAGCCGATCTTTAGGGATCCATTACAGCAAATGGTACTGCAGCTTGTGTATAAAAATAAGATCTCTTCCCAAATCTCCACCTCCGGACCACCCCTGCTGCCTTTCCCAAACCTCAGCGGTGTGTGTGTGAAGCCTGAAGTGTATGCATATTGTATCTTCACATACGGCCTGCCATGTCTCATAACCCTGTCACCAGTAGTGAGGCAGTGGGCTCTCTTACAATAAAAAAAACTTCAGACTCTCACATATACTCTGACAACTCGCCTTGGGACTCTACTTCACACTTCTCTTTCTCTCTTTCTGTATGTAAGGTGACTAGATTTTGAAATTTAAACTGAGGAACTTTCAAGTTCATTGGTTATTATATCATTGAAAGGGTCAGTGTTTTAAGAAAAGTTACTGTTTCCAAGCTGTATGGATAATTTGCTTTTAAGCTGAAATTACATAATACATTTTTAATTTTTTGTTTTGTTTTGTTTTTGTATATAAACTACATGTATAACCACTTATCTTACGTTATACTTATTATATTGTAAATATGTATAACTACATGCATAACTATTGTACTATTGTATAATATCTAGTAATTTAATAAAAATTTTGCCTAGTTTTCTTGTAAAAAAGGAAATTATAAAGTGGGTATATAAACAAAGTTATTGTAATTTAACATACAGTATAAATAATATCTTAAAATTGTATATATTGATAATTAAAAATTTATTAAATTGTAACATTTGGGAAACTGTAGAAAAAAACAGTTACAGCTTTTTCTTTACAGTTACAGTTTATTATGAAAATTAAATTATTACTATTTTACAGTTTCTCAAATTTTATAAAGCAAGTAATAAAATGCACTCATTGTATAATAACATGTATCATCTAAATAATTATTGCATGAATATATATATATATATATATATATATATATATATATACATACAATATAACAAACTATAATTTAAAAAATTGTAGAAAAAATAAAAAAACAAAAAAAATAACATTTTTATATATCAAATAATAAAATGTTCTCATTGTAATAATTATTGTTATCTAGTTTATTAATTAAATTATTAAATGCTAAAATTGATTAAAACATACAAAAATAAAATTGTATATAGAAATTAATGAACTGATCTCGTAATCAATAATAACATATCTAAACAATTATTTCATGAATCAGTAAATTAAAGAATAATGGAAACTGATAAGTCATTATCATATTGCATTTTCTTATTGCATATAGCATGTTCTGTCCCATTAGATATTATTAAGCACAGTAAACAGGGGGACATTTCCGTGGCCAGCTTCAGCCGAGGACAGGACACTAAATTGCGGATGTCTGGTTACTCTAATGAGTTACTAAACAGAGATAAATGATCCTCCGGTGATGTGGGCATGTGTGACCATTAGCAACAGGATGTCAAGTTGGAGGCTTCATATTCCTTTGAAACGTGCCATTTAGTTAGAGAAAAACGTGAGCTGTGTGTGTCGCGTCAGAAATGAATATCTTCTCATCAGTGCCATAATGGCTTCAGCAGGACTGTGTGTGTGTTGTATGCCAGTCTGCAGGCAAATAGAGGCAGACACAGAGCATCCCTAAAGGGTACACAAATAGACTGCCTGTTAGCTGTTTCTGCTCCATTTTGATGGAGTCCTAAAATTAAAACTTCATTTTTCATCTCAGGATGCAAGAAGGCAGCAAAGCAGTCAAGCATGACTTTCCTTCCTCTCCATAAATACTTCTCATCTGCATTGTTCTCTCTTCACATTGTACAGAGTCAAAAATTACTTTTAGTTCTGCGGGTGAATATCTTTGTGTATCGCGTAATAGACTCATATTTGGTCACATCATCGGGGGCAATCAATGTGAAATCCCCAAATACTGGATGTGCTCACATATTCAGTTCTGTGGCTATATGACCATAGATTGGCAATGTCGTTCTCCATAGCTACTGACCAGTCTCTGATACAGATGCTTTTAAAGATACAAAGTGCACTATGGCAGGCTGATTTTAATTGCTTGTAAAGGGGCCAGACGCTTCAGACTTGTCATTATTGCTTTAGCCTGATGCCTCCCCAGTGTGACGCATGACAGATCTGGGTTATCTGTAGGGTTTCAGGTTCGTGTATTTTCAGACTTCAGCATTCGTTAAATACTTAGATTCTCTTTTAAACATTTGAAGTTTTCCTTTCCAACTGTGCAAGTCCTTGATTAAACTTGCATCACGTATCGTAAAGAAGTAAGTTGTGAAGAAATAAAAGTAAAAGTGCTCGATGAGTGTTTTGTTTAGTGTTGTGGCTGGTATTCAGGGTTTTTTTTATTGATGATGTTATGGAAGCCTGTTTTCAGGATTAAAAAAAAATACAATTTGGGCTTTTTATTTCCTAATTCAGACTTTTCTTTTGCAATTCTGAGTTTATATTTAACTATTTTGATCTTTTTATTTTTCAGAAATCCACTATAAACTCTGAATTGCCAAGAATTAAAAATAAAAAATAGCAATTTTACCTTTTATTTGTATTTTTTTTCTGTGGCAGAAACCAAAACTGTGGACTTACAGGAGGAAAAACTATTAATTTATATAATAAGCGAACACACCATGAAACGCTTGTCCTGAATCGCTACAGTAGACATATTTATGCGTGATGTTCTTTCACAAGATGCACAGTTTTGTCTAAAGCACCAAAAGTTAAACTCCAGTTTTAACTTGTTTTAAATGTAAAATATTCAGTTGCTCAGTTTTTAATTTAATGAATTTAATTAATGCATTTTTATTTTGGGTTTACATTTTATTTATGCATCCATCTTTTTTTAGCTCCATTTTTAATCTTAATGTCATAACTCAAGCCTTTCAGTGAAACATCGGGCAGTTAATATTCCTTTTATGTTGCTGTCAGTTTAACTGTAACTTTATTAAAAATGGAATATTTCTTTGACCCCCTAACTGTCGCCCCTATAGTTTACTTCCCTGTATAGAATCTAATCATGACAAAACTATATGTTGTTGGAAAGGTGTATAGACTCCTAAATAGATATTTTACTTTCTTTTTGTAATAAAATTATGCAGGAAAAGTATTAGATTAATTTATGATGAGGAGTGCCCCTAAAATAGTTCAGTCCTGTGTCACAGAAAGTCTTCTTAGTTGCATTTTTCCCAGTCACACTTTAGAAATCATAAGAATATATACAGTATATATCACTTGAAAACTTAAAATCTCAGAATTCATCATTTGAAACCCATTTTAAAATCAGACATTGCGTTAGCATGAAAATGGTTAATCAAAATCATATTACAAAATGTTTTAATTCATGAATTATAAAGATTTAAGTTTAGATAGTGTATGGTAATATCTTTGTTCAGAACTGTGAGTGACAGTTGAGGGGTTAATACTCTCAGCTTCACTGTAAAAATTATTTATTTATGTATTTATTTATGGAAGTTGTAATCCACAACAAATATAAATTGAGTACATTTTATAAGAAAATACAATTTCTAGGTATTTATTTAGACCATGGGAACGTAGTGTTTGGCACCTAGCCGTACATAAGCAGGACGCCATGTGGCAGATTTTCCTATAGAAAAGAAGTGCCCCCTCAATTGAACTGGCAGCAGAAGGTAATTAAAGTCTCTGAGTTAAAGGCCTCTAATCAAGCATTCTGGAAAGAGTCCACTGAATCTAATTCCCACAAAGACATGAATGAGAGGGTTTGTATCTTATTCAAGACTTCAGAATGAGTTATCCGAGATGCCTAGCGTTTGCACGCAGAGTCATTGGGTTTTGGCTGAGGGAAGATCTTGTTAGGACCCATCGGGGATGGATGTCAGCGCTTACACTATGGATGTTGTGGTAATGAGGTTAATATTGCAGTTAGTTGGGTCTAGTGTATGTGTAACGTATGGATGCGCAGTCTTGCGGTAATTGTTATTGATTTAGCTGTGCCGTTTTACTGCAGTTGATACGGTTATATTTGTCCGGCGTTAATTGTGTCTCATCTTTTATTCTGACTACAGCTGCTTTATTAGATTTGGTAGGGTAATGTATGTTTTATTGAAGGACAAGTTTGCTTGGAGGCCCGTGTAGCAGATAGTTATCAGAGCGCTGCTAAATCTGTGATGTAACTAGGGTTTCCAGCTGTAAAGAAGGGTGTAGAAGGTGTACCGATCCATCTAAGTGAATTAGACGGCTCTAATTCTGTGTGGTGTCTTGATGGACCGTGGCCTGCTGTGATGTGAGAACACACACACAGACACACTCATCACGGTCAGTCAAGAGGATCAAGGCAGAGCGACACCACAGATTGTTTAGTGCGTCAGGCCTGACTGCTTTTATGGTGTCAAGTATTTACAGGGAGAGAATGGCACAAATAGCATTCATATGTACTGGTGTTTCACAAATGATCAAAGTAAAATTGAATTTGGGATGTGTGTTTCATTAAACGGTGAAATAATATGAAAATGAAGCAATTAATGCATAAATCCAGTACATTATTATTGTAATGTAAAACCTGAAAAATAAAATGATAAACCTGGAAAGATAATAGTAATGTGGTAACATTGATAACATGACCTAATAAGTAATAATAAAGATTTGAAATACAGTACAGTAAAATATAATAAAATATATACTTTAATAAAATATAGTATTTTTAATATCATTATTGTTGTTAGATTGAAACGGAGTAATAAAAACTCAGCAATAATGATCATTATTCTTTTTTATATATATATATATATATATATATATATATATGAATATTGAAATATAGAATTCATTTTAAAATGTATCCATACAATATATAATACAATATATAATATATAGAATATGTATAAATACAATAAATAGTAGTGTTCATTGTATTAGTATGAATAATAGTAATATTATTGATACTACTACTAATAAATGTTTCAAACTTTAATAATAATATAAAATAATATTAATATTTTATCAGTATTAAAAATGCAATAATACTGATAATATTACTAATAAACATCTTAAATAATACTATTACTACTACTAATACTACTAATAATATTAACTGTATTAATGTATTAGTATATTACGTCCTAATAATAATAATTATTATTATTATTATTAATGTTGTTGTTGTTATACATTGAATATAATATTCCGTTAATAATGTGTCCATGTGTATATTATTTTTTTCATTTTATTAATATTAATAATAGTAATTAATAAAATGTAATAGTAAACTACCCCCACTCACAAAATTGACTTCATTAAATAAAATCATAGAGTCCTAATGCTATGCTGAACTGTTGCATTCAGCAAGGTTGACCTTTTTTCTTTTTCTTTTTTTTCGTCCACCTCCATTGCCTTGTTCTGACACTTGCATACAGCCCAGCATGCATTTGTCACTGGCCATGTGCTCGTCTGCACTTGCCAACAGGTTGCAATTAAAAGCCTTGTCACAGGTCTGCAGGCTCCTCAATCATGCTGCTGGTTCTGGCTCCCTCGCTCTCTGGCGTCTGGCTCCGGTGCATCCATCTGAACAGAAGGTGTGTGACAGCATCTCGAGCTCAAATCTGCTGGGCCACAGAGTTCGCGGTGTGTTAAAGCCTCTTGGAAATGAAACGGCAAGCCATAAGGAGTGGAAGTGATTTGTTGGTGTGATGAAGAGACATTCTATTTCAAATATTGGCCCACTGTAAAATAATCAGCATTACACAACAGTTGACGCCGTTCCTCGTTTTTGATTGGCTCGAAGAGAGTGTAACAACTTTCTGAAGAGGAATGATCTAAATTGTCGTACTGGGTTTACGCTTTGACGTCATTTTCTATCAAATGTTGACAAAGCAACGGGACAACAGAGAAGCATTTCTATTGAATCACACCACAATTTAATTTCAGCCGCATTCATTCATTCCTTCCGCACACCATTATATAAGTAGCTTTTGATTATTAGAACCATTTCCCATTCAAACGAGTCAACATTTTCATTATTCAGATGCCTGACTCATGCATTATTTAAAGTGAAAAATCTGTATAAACAAGCAGCTGAAAAAATCATTTTGTCAGCTGAGAACTTTCTCCCATCCATTGCTTTGGAGATGCTTGGTTTTAAACGTAACCAACTGACTCGCGTGGGAAAAGAAAAGTATCTTGCAAGAGACTTTATGCAACGACGACAAATTAGTAATAATATCAGAT